>JANHFQ010008535.1:11504-22490 GCA_032468035.1 Aparallactus werneri | reverse complement strand
AAAACACTGTTACTTCTCCAACATTTCACTACCTCCTGTCTCATTTCTAACTTTTATTTTCCCCTTAAAATAATGCAGTCCCACAAAAAAATACACGGGCAACGCCGGGTAATCAGCTAGTCTCTTCTTAAAAATCTCCAGTGTTGAAGCACTCACAACCTCTGGTGGCAAGTTGTTCCCCTGGTTAATTCTCCTCACTGGTAGGAAGTTTCTCCTTAGTTCCAGGTTGCTTCACTCCTTGATTAGTTTCCACCCATTTCTTCTTCTTGACCTGCCTTCGGGTGCTGGCAGAAGTATAAAAGTAAAAAAATGTCCTCTAGTTTTGTTTAACTCTGCTGAGTACTTTTGGCATCTGAACAGAAATGTCTTCGCTTTTTCAGGGATGTTTTTGACTTAAGAGCAGCCTTCAGTTGAGAGTTTTCCTGGTGGTTTCCCCATCCAAATATAGGTAGTCCTCGACTTACGATGGCAATCAAGCCCAAAATTTCCATTGCTGACGAAAACGTTGGTTACGTCAGTTTGGCTCCCTTTTACTACCTTTCTTGCCACCGTTGTTAAGTGTATCACTGCAGTTGTTAAGTGAGTTGCATGGTGGTTAAGTGAATCTGACTTCCTCATGGACTTGGCTTGTCAGAAGGTCCCGAACACTGTGTCCCAGGACACTGCAGCCGTCGTAAATATGAGTCAGTGGCCAAGGGTCTTGAGTTTGGATCATGCGATCATGAGGATGCTGCAATGGCCGTAAGTGTGAAAAACGGTCGTAAGTCATTTTTTTCAGTACCTCCATTGACTTTGAATGTCACAATTTGGGTCACTAAATGAACAGTTGTAAGTCGAGGAATATTTGTACAGGCGATCTTCACCTTATGACTGGTTGCTTAGCGGCTGTAGAAAGATAGGGCCTGCCGTGGTCATGCCCTCCCCTGGCTTTGGACACTCAGCAACTCAACCCATGTTTACAGCATCCCGCAATCACATAAACATACCATATGATGGTTTCGCCAAAAGCCAGAATTTAACAGTCGGTCCCTTCAGCCTGAGCCGGCTGTGTGTGTCAGCAGCCAGAAAAGCTAAGACAATCCTCAGTTGTATAAACAGAGGCACAGAATCAAAATCAGGTGACGTTCTAGTACCACTCTATAAAGCCTTAGTAAGGAATAACTGCATCCAGTATTGGTCCACCCACATTACAAAAAAGATGTTGAGATTTTGGGGAAAGTGCAGAGAAGAGCAACTTAAGGTGATTCAAGGCCTGGAGACTAAAATATATGATGGTTGCAGGATTTGGGTATGGTCAGTCTAGAGCAAGGGTCCTCAAACTACGGCCCACGGGCCGGATATGGCCCACTGAATCCATGAGGCTGCCCCCCCCCACATTGCCCCACCTACCCTCCCTCATCCACCTGCCTTATGGAGGCCTAAAATGGGAGGTATGGAGGCCTAAGGAGGCCAAAAACGTGCCCATTTTGGAGCATCAGAGTGGTAGTGGAGGCTGAGGAGGCCAAAAACGGGACATGCAGAGGCCTCAGGAGGCAAAAAATAGACCAGTTTTTGTCCTCCCTGGCCTCCAGAGAGTGAGAGAAGGATACACACACACACACACACACACACACACACACACACAAATCCCTCACACACACCCCAAGGCAGCCACATGCCTTCACTAACCTGCTTTCCACCCCCAGGAGCATAACAAATTAAAGTTTAATTTGTATTGTTTAATGGACTGCTAAATTGGCCATGCCCACCCAGTCACATGACCACCTAAATTGGCCATGCCCACCCAGCTGGTCCGGACCCCAAAAGTCTGAGTGACCATGAATTGGTCCCCATTTAAAAAGTTTGGGGACCCCTCTTCTAGAGTCTCCACATCTTTTTTACATTGTGGCGACCAAAACTGGAATGAAAGTGTGGTCTTATCAAGGCATTATAAAGTGATATTAAGGTGTGACATGATCTTGATTGTATCCCTCTGTTAATGCAGCCTAGGACTGCATTGGCTTTTTTGGCAGCTGCAGTACACCACTGGCTCATATTCAAGTGATCGTCCACTAGGACTCCTAGATCCTTCTCACAGTTACTACTGTTGAGCCAGCTAAATGTAAAACCTTGCTTTTCCTTAGATTGAATTTTGTTTTTAAAACAAAATTCATTTTAAAAATTTGGTTTTGGAAAAAACCTTGATTTGGAAACAGCAAAATTCCAGAGAAAGATAGTTAAGTGTATGATGGCTGGCCAATCCTTCCCAGAAACAATTCATGGAAATGATGAGCAGGCTTACTCTCAGTGTACTTTAGCGAGCGAAAGACTTTTCTTTGTGGTGTAACCCGTTTGATATTGGGATGGTCTTCAAGCATCTGCACTCCAACTTTCTGATTCTCATCGATATGGATCACTTCAAAGTCACTGGGGTAATCACTGGCTGGGTTGTTGCGGGGTACAATCCTCCAGTTTTCGATCTCGCTGCTCTTTAGCGCTCTTGAAATAAATTTGCTTCTCGCTTGGGCTGAAAAGTAGCCATTGAATGCTACGATATATTCTGCAAAGGAGCAGATTAATATACATTAGAAAAGGCAAAGGAAACCCTACAATTGTAAGCCTTTTACTAGAACAAGTTCAGGAAGGGCCAGTAAATCAATTCCTCTAAGGAGACACTGAGACAATATGTTCTTGAAAATGAAGTGTCAGCCCTCCTGGATAAGGCAGGCAGGAAACATGTCTAGATGAGCTACTTCAGCTGTTTTATTCTAAGACTATATTAACAGTGCCTCTCTCTCAGCCCAACCCACCTCACAGGGTTGTTGTGGAAAAACTTAAGAGGAGGAAGGTGTGTCGGATATGTTCACTATTTAGAGTTATTTGTAAAACTATTAAAGGCGGAGAATAGAATAGGATAGGATAGGATAGGACAGGACAGGACCAGAATAATAATACAACAGAATAGAGATTATTGAAGAGGAGAGGAGGGGAGGAGAAGAGGGAAGAAGAGAAGAACAGGAGCAATAAAATAAAAACAGGCTCTTGCAAGCATGAAAGCACAAGCCACCATCAATCAACTGCTTGATCCATTAGGGAGGGTCTCACCTAAGTTTCTTCCTCTGACCGTTAAACCATTGGGTGCTCCTGCCTCTCTTCTCTGATTGCTTCCTAGGCAGCATCTCTTTCCCCCTTTGCCCAAGGTCATTCCCATATTCCATTAGAGAAAGGAACCGGGCATCAGCCTAGTGCTCCTTGATTTTCATTAGGTCAGGTCGTATACAGTAAAATATAAAAATTTCCTTTCAGGTGCTTGAACTCCAGTTGTCCTCAAGTTATGATCACTCATTCAGCAATTGTTCAAAGTTGCAATGGCATTAAATGAGCGCTCCTTACGAACAATCTGTGAAGATGTGGCCACTGCAGCGTCCCCAGAGTCACATGATCAAGATCTGTGGCGCTCAGTGCTTGGCTGGGAGCTGCGGTCATGTGAGCACAATTTCTGACATTCCTGCCACTTTTCTGTCTGCCCACTCTCAGAGAGCCTGACAGCCCCCCCGCAGCTGCGCTCCAGAACACCTGCTCCAGCACCAAGGCTGATTTCACAGGAATTTTGCCATTGCATGCTGTTAAGAACTGAGTGTGTGCGACCAGCCCAAGGTTACCCAGCAGCTTTGTACATAATGTAGGACTAGAACTCCTTGTTTCCCTATTTATAGCCTGATGCCTTAACCATTGTACCAAACCGCCTCTCCCATTAATTATTCCAGATTACAGTTCATTTAGTGACCATTCAAGGTTACGTCACTGAAAAAAAGTCACCCATGACTTTTTTTCACTTATGACAGTTGCAGCATCGCCAAGGTCACATGACTAAAATTTGGATGCTTGACAACGTATTTATGACGGTTGCTAGGATCACGTGATCCACTTTTGTGAATTCTGACAAGCAAAGTCAATGAGGAAGCCAGATTCACTTAACAACCGTGTTACTAACTTAACAACTGCAGTGATTCACTTAACAACTGTGGCAAGAAAGGTCGTAAAAATGGGGCAAAATTCACTTGACAACTGTCTTGCTTAGCAACAGGAATTTTGGGCTCAATTGTGGTCATAAATTGAAGACTACCTGTAATCTACGCAATTCTCATAAAAAGTCTTGATGCAGGATCACTTCGATGTGTTTGCTGTTCACAGACTGATGAGTCCTGACACAGCAAGCCCCCAGCGCATCTGTAACATACAACATTTTATGGCAGATGCTCAGGCCTTTCTCGGCAGGGATGCAATGTCCCCCAGGATTAGAAAGCCGGAGGAAAAATAAGTGCTATAGCCCATGACCCATCTCTGGCTTATGGAGAAATAGATTTCATACACCATACAGAACACACACTTTGCCACCTGTGACAAAGTAGTTAATAACCAGCTAGACTTAGCCAAGGTCAGAGTCTGCAAGGCCGGTTGTGTTATTTGGCCTTCTGAGGACAACAATCCTACAAGTGTCTTTCCCAGTAATAAAAATATACTGCAAATAAATGAATCAACCTGTGCTGCCATGATAAAGTTTCTCTATGCAACTGCCTTCTTCTGCACAAGCCAGACCAGTCCTTTTCAGCAGCCTTTCCTGTACAGGTAGTCCTCAACTTAGGACCCCAAATTTCTGTTGCTAAACGAGACATTTGTTAAGTGAGTTTTGTCCCATTTTACCACCTCTCTTGCCACGGTTATTAAGTGAATCACTACAGTTGTTGAGTTAGTAACATGGTCATTAAGTGAATCGCTTCCCCATTGGCTTTGCTTGTCAGAAGGTCCCAAAAGGGGATCACGTGACCTGGGGACCTTGCAACCATCATAAATACATGCCAGTTGCAAAGTGCCTGGATTTTAATCACGTGGTCATGGGGATGCTGCAACGGTCATAAGAGTGAAAAATGATCGTAAGTCACTTTTTCCAGTGCTGTTGTAACTTTAAGCAATCACTAAATGAAGTGTTGTGAGTCAAGGACTACCTGTAAAATGGTTGTAAGTCAAGAACTATCTGTAGTTTCATTTTATAATAGACAGCCAAACATTTTTATTTTATTTTATTTTATTGCATTTCCCAACGGCTGCAATAAATC
Source organism: Aparallactus werneri (assembly GCA_032468035.1). Lineage (NCBI taxonomy): Eukaryota > Metazoa > Chordata > Lepidosauria > Squamata > Lamprophiidae > Aparallactus > Aparallactus werneri. The sequence goes on along the minus strand of JANHFQ010008535.1, from coordinate 17,394 downwards.
TGCTGCTCATTACCATGTTCTACGACGGTTGAGGAGAATTCCACCTTCAGGGTCAGATGGGAGCAGTCGGGACATAAATGACTTTCATGAGAGGAATTCCCCAGCCTGGTGCCCAGGTGCTGTTTGCTGCAGAGTAAGATTGCCGTTAGAAACAACCAGGTGTTTGTAAGCAGCATGGTCAGGAAAGAAGGAGGTTTCATTTCCAGATTTCCATGGATTTAATTCACACAGTGATCCTCCATGAATCAGTTCCTTCTCTCTCTCCCCCAGTCTCTTGATTTCAGGGAAAATCTCTTTAAGTTGACAGTGTTAAAAGTTTTGTCCGAGCCAAGCAAAAAACTCGTCTGCATAGTCCTTCAGGATGAAGCCTAATCCGCAGGCTCATTTCTTTCTCCGTTTTTTCTCCATTTTTCATTACAGGATCCGGTCACTCAGGATTCAACAGATCGGTCCTGTACTCCATTTCAGACAAGACTGAGCGGAAACGAAGCCAAAATTTAAGGGTAAGAGTCACCGTTCATATTCTTTTTAGATGCAACCTGTAAAAATAAACATCATGTGAGTTAAATATTGGTGAATATATTGACGTATCTGGGCTGCAATGCTGTTTTAGGTGCTCAAGTTAAAATGACATGACAAGCTGTGGAAGGGCACTAGGAATAATGACAGTAAAAACAGACTGTGGCTGCCTCATGCTTTAAAAAGATTCACAACCAGGTAAACTTTTGCAGGTAAACTACAGGGTTTTGCAGGTTGCAGGTAAACTACAAGGCCAAACAAGGTGAGTTTGGTGAAGTGGATAAAAGCACCAGGCTATAAACTGGGAGACCATGAGTCCTAGTCCTGCCTTAGGCACAAAATCAGCTTAGTGACCTTGGACAGTCACTCTCTGTCAACCCTAGGAAGGAGGCAATGGAAAACCACTTCCAAAATCTTGCCAAGAAAACTGTACAGACTAGTCTAGTTGACACTAACTTGCAGACTACAGGACTTGCAGACTACAGGAACCAAGAGCACCACTCAGGTGACCCTGAGGACACAGTGCTTCTAGGACCCTCTAAAAGGATGCAAATGACCAGCTGCCTGCAAGGAATATAAATCCTTCAATTCCCCACCATCTAGTCAGAGCTGAAGAAGCTTCTTGGATGAGAAACGAAACACTTTCAGAGAAAAAACAAGAAAGTCCAGTTGCCTCCTGGAAAAAGCACCTTTGGGACAACCATAACCTGGATGGCTCAGAATCTCAGACTTGAAGTCACTAAATAAATTAGAACAGTGTAGTCTTGCATCAACTTATCATGTCCATTAAATTATAATTTTTAACTTCTAAACTATTGCAAAGGCACTGTCAGAAATGCAAAGTAGAACTGTAGTGAACACAATAGATGTTCACATTCTTTAGCTGGAAAAGAAGTCCTAGCAACACAAACCCTTTTGTGCTTGCAATAGATTATCACAGGAAGGTGTCTCGCTAACAGATATACAGGTAGTCCTCGACTTACAACCACGAATGGGAATGGAATTTGCATTGCTAAGCAAGGTGGCTGTAAATGAGTTGTGCTCCATTTTACGGCCTTTTTTGGTCACGATTAAGTGAATCACTGCAGTTGTTAACTGAATCACACAGTTGTTACGCTTCCAACTTCCCCCATTAGTTTTGCTTGTTGGAAGCCAGCTGGAGAAGGTCGCAAATGGTGATCACACGACCCAGGACAATACAAGAATTATAAATATCAGGTTGCTGGCCAAACACCTAAATTTTGATCACATGATCATGAGGATGTTACAATGGTCATAAGTGCAAGGACTGGTCGTAACCTACTTTTTTTAAAAAGTGCCATTGTAACATCAAATATTTACCAAACGAATGCCTGTAAGTTGAGATCTATCTGTACTGAACCCACTGCAACGTGTTTTTTCACCTGAACGGAATAAGCACTGCTACAGGAATTAGATCAGGATATTCTAATCTGAAAAGAGCTACACATATTTATAATGTATTTACTTTGGACAGGTGAATCAGAAAATAGCTCGAAGCTATTTACATAGTGGCCACATAAATCTTGCCAGTGGAATACACAACTTAGCAGGATGGGCCAAAGGTAAGGTCAAAAGTAGGTTAACTAACAAGGATAGCTTAAAGGAAATGAAAGCAGTCAACAATAGCCAAGAAGCAACTCTGCAGTCCACCCTGAAAGTAAAGGTTCCCCTCGCATATACATGCTAGTCGTTCCTGACTCTAGGGGATGGTGTTCATCTCCGTTTCAAAGCCGAAGAGCCAGCGCTGTCTGAAGACATCTCCGTGGACATGTGGCTGGCATGACTAAACACTGAAAGCGCATGGAACGCTGTTACCTTCCCACCAAATTGGTCCCTATTTTTCTACTTGCATTTTTTACACTCTGTTACATTGCACACGGGATTCAAACCACCAAATTGCCGACCTTTCTGATCGACAACCTCAGCGTCTTAGCCACTGAGCCACCACATCCCTTCTTCCCATATAGGCCATCTTAAATTCAAGGTGGTCTTCTTTTCAGACAAACACAGTACTAGCTAAACTGAGTGTTGTAGTAGCAACTGCCTCTACTGCTCCACAGCCCAATATCTTCCAGAGAATATTAGTGCAAGACCAGTACAGGTAGACTGCTGCATCCAAATTATTTCTAGTCAATTCAGGACACAGTTAGACTCAAACTCCAATCACAACTTGATTGATCAAAATCCACAGTTTAATATGATTAATCAGCAAAAACATTTTAATCATACCCAAGATTCTACTCCTAATTGCTTGGAAAGCATTCTGAAGCTAGGAAGTGGGGAAACCCACAGTCCAGCGGAGATAACTTTTAGAGGCCAAAAGAATCCTAAACTTAAATAAAGGAGGAAAATGTTCTTTTCTGCTGGCTGCATGGACAGAGATGGCGTGAAGGCTCTTAGCACACTTGAAATGCTTAAGTACAAGGGAATGGAAATGGCACTGGTGAGTAGAACTCTAAGCTGGGGAGGGAGGGGGAGTTTCTCCAAATGAACTGCGCACAGTCTGTTGTGTTGGCATGATTGATACTGGAGCATGTAGGTGTAATGAAACTGATGCTGTCCCCTCTGCACCTGTGATTTATTGAGTACAAATTTAAGATGAGAAAAGGCCCCATACCAGGAGCTGCATCTTCCCCCTCAAAAGGAGGCTGCTCATCCATCACTGGGCACTGTGAAAGGCCCAATAGCAAGCTGCTCGTCAGATGAGCCAATCGTCCCTTTGTTCAGATTCCTAACAAGTGTTGGATCAGCAAAAGTCTATTTAGGCTTGTGGACTTTTCAGGACCAATTTGTAGTGGGTCACTGATTCTGCTTGTGTATTTTCTTCTTTACTTACTAGTACCAGTTGGACAAGGAGCAGAGATTAATGGTTTTAGACTGCCGACTGGTTGTGGCAATCTACTGTTTCTGGAGCCAAATATTAAGATTTGTGTAAAAGGATACATGTGTGGGGCACTTACCAGCACTGCTGGGATAATGGGCAAAGGGGTCTCATTTTGCTGAACCAATAATGATACACCCATCATTCCTTGTTTGGCTTCTGTGTCTTGATCACCACCTTAGAGAGTAAGTTCCAATAGGAAAATTGGAATTTGGTTTGGTTTTCTAGCCTTGCTGCTCTTCTTAGTTTCAAAAGGAAATAGAGATGAGGGAGAAATATATTTAGAAATGTGTTTAGTGAAAATATCTCTGATTTTGCATTTTTTGAAGCAACATATCAACAGGAAGTTAGCTACTTTGCAAAGTTCACATTTTTCAGAATTTTACAATGGAATTTACCAACAATGTTAAAAAATATAAAACAAGTAAAGGCTTCGTACATTCATGAAAATAATATGAAGTAACATTCTACAAGGGATCTGAGGGGGGTGTGACTAACTAGAATCTAATAAACTAAGTTATATATCTTTGGGGAAAATGTGTACCAAGATACATACAATGTTTTATATGAACTTAAAAACAATCAAAACAAATGCCATATTTGCAAAACAAATTGATAAATACAAAACTAGATGTTTGGGAAAAATAGAAGCTAGAAGAAACCAATATTGATAATTTTGCCCGTCCCAGAATTGTAGACCTTTTAAAATTACTTTGGATTAACTATCATTAATGAAAAATATGATTTTTGTCATTAAAAGTATTAATGAAAAATTTCCATGAAATGAGTCATGAAAAGGTATGAAATATACCTTTTAAAGACTCTCTTCCAGAGTTACCTTTTTTTTAAAAATCAAGTTTTAATTGAGACTTCAGTTACACCATTTGAATTACACAGCCTGATCACTGTTAGCCTCAGCTTCCCATGTGTAAAAATAGATAGCAACCCTAACTCAGACACCTATTCTGAGAATTGATGTGATGAAGAACATAAAATTCATGCCTCAGCTTTAAAGAATTGCATCCTAGAAATGATAGGTAAAGTATTATCATTTTCATCATTGTCTAAAAGAATTGAAATGGAAATGGGCTGGTCACATAGCAAGAACTGATGACAGGTGGACCAAGGGAGTCACAGAATGGATCCTACTTGATAAAAATCATCCACAAAAGATACCTAAAACAGGGGCTTCTGGGTGGATAGGCAAGCGTTGTGGACAATCTTTCCGATTGTCTGTCCCGGTGATTCCGTAAAAACCGAAAAACAGTGTTAATCGGCTGCTTCTTGGTTTGAAAACCTTCCCTTTGGGAGAAGAGGGGAAAGTGAGTGACCAGGTGGTGGTTGAGCCCCCCAGGGACCTAAAATAATTAATTTGGGTCTCGAAGGGTGAGGGCTCCCATGGATCCTGTGTCTTCTCCGGATCGTGGTACTCCCCTGCCTTGAGCAGGGATAGACGCTGCAACCACTCTCTGCTGAGAATATTGAACACCGATTGACTTTAAAGCAGACAGAGTAGACCAGGAGGAATTGAAATTGCGAGTATTCTATATAGCTCTGGGACTTTTACTTTTGTTAAGCTTATGTTAAAGAGTGAAGAAAATGGCATTTGAATATACACTATCGTAAGCTGGAAAGTGAAAGTTACAATGTTAAATGACGATGAGGTCCCAACAATTGACGGATGACTGGCAGGAAGTTAAGGATTTGATTTCTTCTTCTTTTAAGAAACTTTTGGAGTTGCTGGATGTATTTGTTGAGGGAGAAATGAATCTACCCGATGCTGTAGAAATCAAGAAGGAGGTGGAAATGGCGGGGAGATTTGTGGTGATGTTTGGGAGATCGAGGAAGAAAAGATGGCGTTTGGCTAAAAGGTTTTCAGTACGAAGTAGAAAACAACTTGGCATAAAGCTGCAAGAAAGAGAATCGATGAATTTTGAGAGGGGAAAGAATAAGACTGTTTTGAAAGTGAGATTTACAGGGTGGAAGTGATGCAGCATTAAGATGAAGGAGAGGAGAAATCGGAATAGTGAAAAGCGACGGAGAAGAGCTTCAATTAAATAGGGGACAGGAGCAATACGGAGGCGACGACAAAAACGGGGATTTAAGGTCCGGAAATGGTTGAAACGTAAAAAGGACGATGGATGAGGAATCTGTGGAAATACAGTATAATGGTATTGAAAATGGTATATGTAAAAAGGATATGGATGAAGGGAAATGGATAATAGAAAAAAAAGTAAATATTAATGGAATAGCTGTATTTAAAATGGAAAATGAAATATTAATGGTATAGTAATATTTAAAATGGAAAATGATGAGAGACAGGAATTGTTATAATGATCTAATGCAGTGTTTTTCAACCGCCGTTCCGCGGTACGTTACTGTGCCGCGGAATGTTGCCTGGTGTACCGCGGGAAAATTGAGAAATGTTGGCTGTTGGGGGAAGAACACGAGCCGCTCCGCTGCCCGGCC
>JANHFQ010008532.1:12241-22347 GCA_032468035.1 Aparallactus werneri | reverse complement strand
TTTTTTTTCATTTTAAAAAAAAAAAAAAAAAAAAAGAATTATCTTCAGGAGCGGTATATATTCACCTTCTCTGACCAAAGCATGAAATTGTTAGTGCTTCAAAAATAAAATGCAGGTACAGAATAAGGGGAGGAGGGTGTGCTCATTGTCTTATTTGAATACTATTTCAATCTTTAGCTTTTGATGCTGCTGTCTTGTATGCGTATAAATAAATGCTAATTTGCAGACTTTTTAATTCCTTGTTATTTTGCAAATACCATATCTATAAATAAAGAGTAGAACAGTGTAAGTCAAATGACAGAAGAGATTTTGGTAAGGAAAATTCTCTGTGAGTAATAACTGGAGATTTTGGGAATGACTTCAATAATTTTGGAAAATTGGCTGCCTTTTTAGTGTGCTTCAGAAATGCCAAACATTTGAGGTGCTGTATTTTATTCTTGTGAGTTCTATGTGATTAATAATTCTATCTTTAATATAAATTACAGTTAACCCCCGACTTACAAGTATTTGTTTAGTGAGTGGTAAAATTTATGACATGGCTTAAAAAAGTGACCTAGACAATCCTTGTACTTATGATTATTGCAGTATTCTCATGGTCATGTGATCAAATTTGGACATCTGGCAAGCAGCATGTATTTATGATGGTTGCAATGTCCCAGGATCACATGATCACCATTTGTGACTTTCCCAGTCTGCTTCCCACAAGCAAAGTCAGTGTGGGAAGCTGGATTTCCTTAACAATCCTGTGAGTCATGTGATGGTCTTAGATTACCAGAGAATGTGGAAAATTGGAAGCTAGAGATGGAACAGCTAGACTGTGAAAAGAGCACCAGTGAAAGACAATGTGCCATAGGGAATAATGTGGGGTATTGGGTCAGACCTCTCAGAAGTGTTTTGGTTTTCCAAATCTTGCAGATGTCATGGCCAGGTGCATCTACCCAAGCAGTAGCCATTTCATTGCCAATGGTCATTTTCAGAAGAGGTAACACAGCTCTGTGGCAGTAGTCACCATAGAGAGAAAAATATGTGGATGAAACTTATTTTAAGAATAATTTTATATAACAAAGGGAAATAGGCTTGTAATGGATGACAGTTACCAAAGAAGATAGAAGTTGAGGGGGGAATTAGGAAGAGAAATACTGAAATGAGAGGGAGGGCAGTAGGATTTTGGATAGCAGGAAATAAAGGAAAAGTTGATCCCTTGATGGCAGGACAAGAAATGTTCCTAGGATGACACTCCAAGTTCAGGAGACTGACTAGATTTAGATGAACGTCTAGAAAAGAAGGCAATGGTAAGATGTTCCCTGAATGGAAAATTACTCAAAAGTGTGGTTTAAGTATAAGAACAAGATGACTGTAGAGTGAAAATGCCAGTATAGTCCTTTGAATGAGATAGATGGAGGTTGTAAGAGGCTGTAGAATTGGAATGGACCCATTTGAGTTGGGTCATGGGTTAAGAATTTAGTATCATGACAGAGTGGCTGAAGGATCAGGATAGAAAAGGGAAACATGTTGGAAGGTAAACAAGGTGAGATTGAGTTTTGCAGACTAATTGTCACATCTTGGTCTCTGCTTACAAACCAAGAAAGATTGAGGCCATCTGAATTTTGAGAACGACATCAGCATTTACTCATGGCAGTGGAATTGGATTGGCAGTTATCATTTGGAATACTGATGCATCTAGATGCATTGTTTCTCAGATACCTACATGTGAGTGTATATTTATGAAGTAGGAGTCAAAGAACATGTTGGGTTAATCCACACTGATCGTTGGGGTTGTCTAACATTATCACCGAGTCTGTCCAGATAATCCAGACTTCAACTCGTGCTACAAAAGCTACATGCTACAGTAGATCTGCTTGGTTTTTGTCTGGTTTTTTTTTTTTTGTCTCAGGGTGGATATGATGTTATCTGAGAGTAGGGGATGTTATCATAGAACGTGTAGTTATATCAGTCCCTACTTGCTATTGAGTGGACTGGTTCCCCCAACTTCTGCATGACAGGTGTTTAGTTGCACAGTCTGCCTAGACATCCAGAGGAAGTATTCGGCTCCAAGAGGGAATATGGGCAATTCTGGATAAGGCTTTAGTTGCCTGCTGAAATAGGGAGGTGACAGTTACCTTGACAGGATTATGCTTGAATGGTCTCTCAATTTGCCAATCCTGGAGTGCTGCATGATTTACTGAGATGCTCTAGGAAAATAATCGTCAAAAGCATTATGATTGAAGATGAAGATTGCAGGCAAGAGCTCATGATCAGGGTTACCATGTGACAATAAGAGCAAACAGCAGTCTTTCTCCTCTGTTATTACATTAACAGAATGCTGGCCAGTAGTAATTTTTAAAGTGACTATTAGGGAAAAATGGACCAGAAAATAATTTGTTGGTTGAGGTTAGAAATTCTGTATCTTGTGAATGAAATCATTGAGATTCACTTGGCATTGAACAATAGCTGGCTAAGTTAAAGAGGTGACTGAGTTGCTGTCTTGCCACATTGCCAGAGATAAGTTTAAGTGCTAAGCCTTAAGGAAGTAGCAGAACCCTCTGCAACATTGGCTCTATTTTCAGACAACCCTTTGAGGTAGGCCAGGTTAGAAAACAGAACAAGGTTTTCATAAATTTTTTTTACTGTTGTATGGAATAATAGAATTTGAAAGGCTGTCAAGAGTATCCGTCTATGCCATCTTAGGCAAACAAGGGTGGAACTATTTTGAGCTTTCATGTCTTCCCCTTTCCTAGAACTGAGTTGTTTACTTTCTCTGACATATTTCTTCATCAGTAGGAATTCTGTATTATTTTATCCCTATAGTCTGAATTGCTACATTTTCTTGTTAATGAGAGGCTTCAGCGAGGTAACTGACAGTTGGGTCAGAGTGGTAGAAATTCCTGATTGAGAGACTCTTTCAATCAGTTCCCACCTTCTCTTTTCTTGAAAAGAGTATTAAGTAAGTGGTAGAGTTGAAATTGCAAAGAGTTCTGAAGGGACATATTGTCTGCACACATTTCATTTGGCACCAAAACTGCATTAGTGGATTACTTCTGTTGAGATGAAATAAAGGGAGCATGACTCTCTTGGTATTTCTTCATTTCTCAGCAACTTTCAGTACCATTGATAATGGTATATTTGAATTATCTCTGAGGATTGAGAGAGGAGAGTGGGAGTTTTGTACTGATTTTTCTTTGTTAAGCCCATCATAGATTTGCAATATCAAGGAAGCAAGAACTACGCACACTTCAATAAGTTACCTTTATTGCTAGCATTGGGTAAATACTGAATCTTGGAAACTTCAAAAATAATTTCTGACTCCCCCCCCCCATTTTTACTGTGTTAAAAGACAATCTCTGATTTGAAATACTGCTTTCATTTCTTGTCATATAGACTGGGTTGGTTTGATACGCTGGTTTGATAAGCTTGGACTTGTTTCCTATCTTTAAGTTATTTATGTCTTCCCAATACTTTCCCAACCTGTCCAGTCTCTCACACTCTGTTTCCAAAGAGATGGTTCCAGTTGACGGTGGTAGGTAGGATAGGCTGAACCTGAGTTTTGATTTGTGTTCTACTGCGTGGCCCAGTGTACTTCCTTGCCACTATCTAACATCTACAAGATCATTCAGTGACCCAAATAATACTCAACATCCTAAACCTGAACCAAATAGATGATGTTAGCATGGCTATTAGAGACTAGCTGGGGAAGAATTTAAGTTCAATCCCAGCAAGAAACTTCTTCTCAGTAGCTCCTGTTTTAAGAAGCTTTTGTTTAATAACTTTTGCTTAATAACTTTTTGCTTAATAAATTAAAGCTCAATCCCAGCAAGACAGAATAGTTTTTGTTTCAAAAGCCGTCTTGATTTCTCTGAAAAGAATTGTACATGCTTGTAGAGAAATAGCTAGTAACTTGGGAATCCCTTTTCCAGTTTTAATAAGCAGATAGTAACTGTAGTGAGGAGGGTCTTTCCATAGCTCTATCTTGTACACCGATTATGACACTTTCTGGAATAAAAGGCTCCCCCCCCCAGTAACATTCCTTAGTCACCTCTTACTTGGACATGTCCTAAAGTTCATGAACCGTTTTGAAATTTAAATATTTCCGCATAAATATGAAAATGTGATTTGTTCTCCATAGAAGTCCTAAAACCAGATAAAGAGAACTCAATTAAACAAATAAAAAATATTATACAGTAAAACCTGAAAGTTGACCGCCCAAGGGGCTGAATGAAAGTGGTCAACATTTGGAAGTTGTCAACCTATGGAACAATGTACTGATGTATACTGTACATGCCTCATTTTATTGTACAGTCATACAGAAACACACATAGTGAAAACAAGAAAATCATTCATACAGTCCTATATCATACAAAATCAATACATTTACGTATATATATATTCTTTTTTCATGGTTTGATCATTCTTTTTGAAAAAAATGAGTCAGTTTTAGTCTATTTCTTATTCTTTTTATGAGAAAAGGATAAAGAACTCTCAATGCTGGCTATATCACTTAGCATACCTAGGCCTTTTTTGAACAGCAATTGTTCAAATAACTAACAACCTTATCTTTTGGAATATCTGCTATTTCTGTGTCCTCCACACTTAATTCACTTAAGTTAAGATTGGGGTTAGGATTTTGCTTCTTCAGACGGACCATAGATTTGCGTTTTAGCAATGACCCACTGCAGAAGCTGGGCTTGGTAGTGCATTTTGCATGTTTTGATTATGTCTTGGTCGAGAGGTTGAATTCTTGATATAGTTGTTTGGAGGCAAAAATTGTTTCATATTTGTAAGATGATTCACTTGGGGTATTGTCCATTACAAGGAGAATGGACCATTTCTTCTTCTTTATTTCTTTTATCCACTCCTCAAATAGGGCACCAGTCATCTATCCAGATTTGTTAGATTTCCAGGTGATGGGTGAAGATTTTGGGGCTGTAGGTTCTTGAATGAGCGTGGCTTTGCCAATTTACCAATCACCAAGGTTTTTAGCTACTCTGGTTAGTTTAGCTTACTCTGGTAAACTAGTGCACAGCAGAACTGTGAAACATTCTTTAGAAAGTTTTCCACCCTTACATTTGTCACCCCTCATAACAAGGGTCCTATTTGCTTTGAAAAAGAGCCCACACTAATCAGCGTTAAAGATATCATCTTTACTGTGAATCAGAGTCAAAAATATTGTATTCTTTGATATTCTTCTTGAAAGAAATTCATTGCTACCAATTCTGCATTTCACTTTTTTTGTCCTTGGTGCAGACTGGACTCAACTGATTAAGTTATAGACAGTAAATTAATACCATGTGTCAAGGTCCAGTCAGTCAAGATAGAACTTACAGAGGTGGTCAGTATAGAGAGGTTGGCTTTGTATTGTGTACATGTAGTGTATGTCCAATCTATGAAAATTAGGTCAACCTAGGGAGGTGGTCAATGTAAGGAGGTGGTCAATTATGGAGGTTTTACTGTACTTGTTCATTTATTTATTGTCAGGCACAAATAAACAGGACCCTGCCTATCCAGGTCTTTGGATTGTATGATGGGTAGATAACAATGCTAAATCCAGTCTAAATATCTGGCTATGTGACAAACCATAACAACAACAATAACAATTTGCTTCTGGGTGTATTTCAAGTCAAGTTTAAACCTTCATGTTTTAGGTTTAAATCTACAATATTATCTATTCTGTTCACCTAATATCTGGTAAAGAGAGAGAGAGAGAGTAGTCTAAGGGCTTACAAAAGCAAGTCTCCTCCATTGCTGCCCCACTTCTGTGCTGCCTATTTACCCAGAAATCCAAATGGCCCCCTACTTTTGGTTTTCAGAAAGGCATTAAAACCTGGCTTTTTTATTGTACTCATTTTAATGTTGTTTCTCTGATACTACATTTTCTTTTGGTACATTAAATGATGCTTCTGGTAGTTTTTGATGTTGATCTCTGTTTTGGTATGCTATTTTTAAATTTTGATTTATGGATGCTAGGGATGAATGCCATACAGAGCTATCAGCAATTGAAGTAGTCTATATAAGCTCAGCAAAAAAGTGATGTAAAGAAGCCCACAGGTAAAAACTAGAGTATTTCTGTTTAGTGCACATAAATGTTTTCCCAAGGAAACCTGTAATCATAATAATCACTTCTTCACTTTCCTGTGCACCTGAGGGTCTGTTTTGTCATTACTTATCTTGCATAATAGGTCTCTGAACTCCCTAGATTTTGAATTTGTTTATTTCAAATAGGCAGGCCAATTTTTCAGAATTCAGTTGTCATCAGACAATTCTGTTAACTGGCTTAAGTGCTAATTGCCTCAGTCTCACAAGTTTGCAATATCTTATATGATCTCATTGAAATTGTTCCAGGATTTTATATGGAAATCTTGTGGAATCTCACAAGATCTAGGGCATAACTGGATAGCTATGGTGTGTCAATGTACATTTCTTTAGCCCTTGATTTGGCAGAAATATGTGCTGATATCAATTGGGTTACTCTGATAACCAAGCTCTAACCTGCCACCAAATTATTTACGGATTTAATGGGGATAAGTTATGGAAAGTGATTGGTGTTTTGTTTTCCCTCCTCCCAAATGTCATCATCTGCTGGGAAAAATGTCCACTAGCCACTTGCTTAAGGTGGTAAGAGGCTGAGGTTAGAGGTTGTGCAGGTGAGCTTTAGACACATAGTTAAATTGGCAAATTTAGCCACCTGTCAAAACTTGGTCTGATTTTGCAAATGTATATACTCGTGATGGTGAACCTATGCCATGCGTGCCGGACCGTGGCGTGCAAAGCCATCTGTCTGGTCACACTAGCTGTCGCCCATTGTTCTTCCGGGTTCTGGTGTGTGCAGGAGCACCGGAAACTGGAAGAGCAGCTCCCTAGAGCACATGTGCGTGCCAGACAGCTGGTCTTTGCATGCGCATGCACATTAGAAACTAGAAGATCAGGTGGCCGGCATGCATGCGCATGCCAGGAAGCTAAGCTTTCAGCGCTCTTGCGCGCACGCATCACAGCTACTCTTCCAGTTTCTGGCACGCATGCTCTCCCATTTCAACACTCAGTGCTGAAAAATTTAGCCACCACTGGTATATACAGATGTCTATTGTCAAGGCTTTGAGTAGATATGTTCAAAGGGAATAGACACAAATTTAATGCAATTCTGGAGGATGAAAAAGGGAAATGGAAGGGAAGATCTCTTCAAAGCTCATGTTGAAACAACTCATTCATTGGGGGGGATACTGTCTTGTAAACTCCAGTGTGAAAAAAACCTTTAGTGGTTATCTGAAATAATTAATGAAAATAATTGGCATAGGATTGAATGACGAAATATCAGATAAAGCACTTTTAAGAGACAATACAATTTCCAGAAGCACCTCTTATATCCCACCTGAAAGTTCTTCTCTCTCCCACAAATATTATCACATCTGCAGAATTGCATAGCCACTCAAGAGTCTCCTTTTGATGCAAACCAACTAACAAAGTCATTTTAAGGGTAGCTCCAGCAACACTCCAGCTGGAAAAGCTGTTCAGTGCCCAGGAGTTGGCTGGCAGCTTGTCTTGGGAGTAAATCCCTCTGAACACAACATGGAGGAATTTAATTCTGACTGCTCTTGCCGGATATACTATGTTTCTTCATTTGCTAATTTAGTGATCTCTGACAAATTGAAATGTTCTATAGCTCAGAAAGGAATAGAATCTGAAACAAATTAATTCATGTGTATGACTGCGTCTCAAGGGATATACGTAGCTTAAGAAATAAAGATTTTCTTTGGAAATATTAACTCTAGCAAAAGTGAAAACTGAAACAAATGGGAGAAGAAAAAATAGAGAGGTGAGATGAAAAGAAAATAAATTGCTCTGTAAGTCACTTTCTTTAAGTAAACAAAATCTTTCAAATTATTGACAGGGAAAGAAATCTTTCTGGAAGGGTGATTGCCGAGATGACAAAATGAGAATTAGAAAAGACAAGCTAAAAGGGGGAAATGCTGCATTGTGAATTGAGGGAGTGAACAGAACTAGATACTGTTTACTCTTTACTAAAATATCCACTGGATTCCAGCAACTTTGAGACCAAGACACTATGAATGGAGAGTTTCTCATTTACAAGAGATTCTGCATCCTCTCCCAAAGTCTTTGTATATCACAATTATAACCAAGTTTTTAAAAGAAAAGAGGTATAGGCAGTGATATTCCAGAAAAGAAAACGCCTTCATTTATCAGAAGCCAAGAAAACCAGAACCCGCCCAACTCTTAGTTGCCAGGTTTTTAAGTGAGCTGGGAAACTCCCTCCCATTTCACCACATGCCCTTCCTGCTTTCATGTCACCAGTTGGTCTTTTTGGGTGCTTGAGTCTAGTTTACTTAAACTGCCTCCCTAGGAAATCTGAATGACCTGACCCTCCTGGTCCTCTAAAAGGTTGTAAAAATCTGAGTTTTCCCAAAGGATTCCCAATCTGGATTGCTAGGAGCGACTGACAATGGAGAATTTGTGACTAAAGATTAGGTATGAAGTGCCTTGGTTTAGTTACTTCTACTTAGTATTTATTATGTTCATTAGTATTTCTCTTCATGTGGGTTTCATTATTTTGTATTGTGAACCCCCCCCCAAGTTATATGCTTAAGGTAGGCAGCCATTATACATAAATTGCATGTTTTTAAAAAGGCAGGTTGTGGAAAGGAAGAGCTGAATCACATGAAGCAAGATAGCACTCCCAGCTCACCAAATGAGCTCTCTCCTGCTCATTCTATGCCCCTTCTTCTTGCCTATGACCTGTCCATAAGGCTGTTTGACCTGTTGGAAGAAGGTGGAATGAAACTTCTTGTAAGCAATAAGCTTCTTATATTTTATATTTATATTTTATGTATCTTGAAAATTTGAATAAAGTTTTATTTCGTTTTTCAAAAAAATAAAAAATAAAAATAAGCTTCTTGGAGAATTTTATCAAAGGGAGAGAGAACTATCATTAGTAAGAAATATATATGTACTACTGTAGCGCTGTGTCAAGAAAATCCTGATCCCATTTCTTAAGCACTTTTCCCTAAGCATTGTTTCAAAAGAATGGTATATCTGTGGTAATAAAGAGCCTAAATAACACCCCACAAGGCATTGTGTGAGCAGACTCCTCTGTGGAAGCCAGCTGTCTAATTTCTTGGCAACCTACCACAGACTGTCTATATTGATATAGTTCCAGGTGACCAGAGGCTAGAAGGCATGCCTTCGTCAACCTAAAATGGCCATTGGAAGCTGGATAAATCCCAACATCTGTGTCATTGTTAGAAGTGTCATGGATCACAGCACCATTTGTGATGGGAGAAAAGGGAAGACACTTCTTTTAAACTGGAACAGATAAAGCATCATTTAAGGTATTTCCTTGGTGAATTGGGGATGAGATGATGATAGCATCATGATGAAGACATTTTTTTAGAAACAATTAGAAGGGCATGTTCATGTTGCAGTTGGAAGTGTGAGAGGACCCTGGATGGAAATTACCAGACTCTTCTGAGAATTAGCAATTTTAAAAATTAATCTTAAAAATCCAGGTTTGCAAGCCCCATCTAGAGAAGTAATGAGCATCCTGGTATCTGCAAAATTGGTATTGTTATTTCCAAATTTAAGGAGTTGTTGTTTATATTTATGTTTATATTTATACATACATACATATATGTATGTATATATATGTGTAGGTCTTCGGTTATTTGGGTTTTCTCCCGCGTAGAATTGGAAGTATCTTGGCGACGTTTCGATGATATCTCACTCATCATCTTCTGGCCATTGGTTTAGTCTGTATCGGTATACTGCATGACCGAAGCTGTCATCTCTCTATAAATACTGGTGGGGAGGTGTAGCTAGCTGGCTTTGTTGCTGTATGCTGGTTGCTTAGCTGTGTTGTTACATCCTGATTGGTTGATGGAATTGATGTTTGCAAATTAGTCAGCTGTGTTGTAACATCCTGGGTAGTTGATGTAATTGCTGTTTACCAATTAGTCCTCTGTGTTGTAACATCCTGAGCAGCTGTTATTGCTGTATGTAAACTAGTTGGCTGTGTTATTACATCCAGGGTGGCTGATGTATGTAGATTAGTCATCTGTGTTGTTACATCCTGAGTAGTTGTTGGAATTGTATGTAATTTTGTC
>JANHFQ010008531.1:173144-189094 GCA_032468035.1 Aparallactus werneri | reverse complement strand
TCCATTGCGGTGGTGTATAGAGCCAAAAATGTTAGAATTGTGTCGATGTCCCAATATTTATGGACCTGACTGTATATCCTTGCTACTTAAGACAAAACATTTTTAAAAATCAGTTTTATTGGGTTTTGATTTTTAAGATACCGGTTGCTTTTTATTACCTGCTTGTTCATAAAGATGGAATCCTCCTCACAGCTGTACCCAGCATTGGTATCTTTTATGCAGTGGTGTGATTCAATCGGTCTAACAACCAGTTCGCTGAGCATGAGTGGTTTGGTGAGGCTCGCGTGTGCGTTCCATTTGAGAATAGCGATACAACTTGAAGTCAGAACTGACTGGTGGTAATTGTGCTGCCGCGCTGATCAGCTGGGCTTCAAAAAAGGGCACCAAAGACACAGAATAGCACACCAAACTTGTCGCCGGAAGAAGCGGTTCGTCTGAACCGGCCCTAATGGAACCAACAGTTTGCCTGAATCAGGCTGACCCGGTAGAATCCCACTCCTGCTTTTATGATAAGAATATTGTTTATATATCTGTATGCATGTATGTATGCATGGAAATTGGAACATCGTACCCCCTGAGGTGAGATCGGCCCCCAACTTTCTGACCTTTCTATAAGGGCCTGAAGACCTGGCTCCACCAGATGGCTTTGGGGCTCCAACAGGGGAGCATCACACTGGAGGTAGTTGATGAATTAAGAAGCAATCCTATCTCCTCTCTGCATATCCTGCTCCCTCCCTCCCTATCTTTTAACTACAGTTCTATTTTTCATTGCAGTTTTCATTTTTATTGTTTTAGAAATATTTTATCTTTTACCAGCCAATAACCTGGCGTTGCCTGGGTATTTATTTATTCCAATCCTGTATTAGACAGGTAAATTGTGTAGTCAGGATTCACGCTGTTGTACTGTCTCCTGTGCAGCGTCCCAAGTCTTCTATTCCTCTCCTTGGATGTTTCTTGTCTATGCTGGTGTTTCATTTTTTTTATTGCACTTGGCCAATCGCCTGATGTGTCCTTTGAGGGCTGAGAGGGAGCCCCCTTGTGGAGTACTATGAAGCCGTTACCATGGCAAGTCCACTGTGCTGTACAGTAGAAGCCATTTAAGGCACCCCCCCAAGGAGTGTTAGGGGTGTCTTACCCCCACACTATTTGTTTCCAGAGGATACGGTAAGTCATCTGTGTACCAAGTTTGGTGGAAATTGCTCAAGGCGTTCCAGAGTTATGCTCAAACACACAGACACAATCACACAGAGGTTTATATATATATAAATGCCCAGAGTCATTTGAAATGAGATGGACGGTAAATAAATTTAATAAATAAATAAATGATTAATTTAACCATGACATAGTTTTATCTTGTCTTTGACTATTTTGTTTTTGAGTGACCTTTGGGGAATAACCATATTAAAATGGAGTCTTTGTTTAACAGGAAATGAAGCCAGTAAAGAAATGGCCAACTATGAGTCAGGCATTCATAAACCAGCATACGGTGGAACACAAGGGAAAACAAATTTGTAAATATTTCTTAGAAGCCCGATGTATTAAGGTGAATATATAATTGTACTTTTTCTTTGAAAAAAGTAAGCAATTTATAGGTTTTATTTTAGTTGGTTTGAAGTTTAAAGTTTACCTAATTATTTGTTACATCATTTTACTCTGCCAAATCCAATAATTCTTATGGTAATCAAAACCCAGTGGCCATAAAAATGTATATAAAAATTATGTCCAGCATTTCATATTTAGTATTGAATATATACCTTTTACTAGTTAGCTCTTAGATACTGTCGCATCACTGAATATAACTGCTTTAGCAGGTCCATCAGTATGTGAATATGGAGACTGTTGATAGAATGTAATCTGTTTTCTAGTTTCATAACCTTCATCTATTTGCAATTCATTTTATCTTTTTGATGTAAAATTATTTTTTAATTTGCTTTGAATGGTGGAGTAAAATGAAATGTATGAAATGTAAAAGTCATTATTGAAACTTACAAATTCTCTTTATGTTACAGGGAGACCAGTGTAAATTTGATCATGATGCAGAAATAGAAAAGAAAAAAGAAATCTGTAAATTTTACATTCAGGGTTATTGTTCCAAAGGAGAAAACTGCATTTACATGCATAATATCCTTTGACAAAAATGTTTCAGGCATATTATAATCAAAGCTGAAGTGATCATAGCATTTTAAATGTTCCATTTGTAATAGAATATAGATGTTCCTAAGGACTAGAGGCTTTAAATATAAGTAAGTAACAGTTTTAGGAATGTATTTTTTTCTCTTTTGAAAGAATAATTTATACCAATTTTTAGAAAGGTACACCAGATTAAAGATACAACAATGTAGGAGAAATGATTAATAATGAAACATAAATAAAAGCATCATGGAAAAACTTTTTGACAATGAATTTCTCTTTCCCTTTTATTTATTTCTTTAACCACTGTTTAAATTTATGTAAGCTTTGTTATGAACACAATAGTCCTCAACTTACAGTTTGGTTTAACATATGGTTAAGAATAAATGCCTGAGGAATCGTAAGAATTGTGGCTGCTTCCAAAGAGATCTGGGCAGTCGTTAAGCGAAGCGCCCATGTGATTCCTTCATTGAACCACAAACCCTACTTTTCCTATTGCAGTTGTTAAGTGCAGCATGGGATGCCTTGGGGCAGAAAGAAAAACTGGAAAGGCCTAGGCCTACTCTGCAACACTTCCCCAATTTATCCCTAGCCTGCCCCAGGTCTCCAAAGCCATCCCCCATCCAGTCTATGCACCTTGTTCTCTGCTACCTGTCACTGGATCCAATACAGTTGGGCCTCCTCTCCTCCCTTCTTCATACCAGTCCACTTACCTTTTCCAAAAATTATCTATCAGAAGCAGCTGAGCTACCGTATGAGCATATACAGAGGCTGCATGGTAGTGTTCTGGAAGCGGTTGCCATTTTGGAAGCGGCCAGAGTACTTATGATCCCTCAGGAATTTATTTTAAGCATGTTACAATAAACCCTTTTAAAAAACTAACGCCAAAATTATGGGAATTTCACTAGTATCTTATTTAGTTTCCTTAATATTTGATCACATGAATTTCCTTGCAAGTTCTATCATACAGGAGCAAAATGCTACCACGGTGACAAATGTAAGTTTTCTCATGATCCTCTAACTAAAGAGACAAAAGAACTGCTTGATAAGGTAAGTAATGCTATCTAAACCAAACTTTGTAATAAAAAATTCTTCCAGCTTTTCAAAAAAGCTAGATAAGTTGATTGAGAATCAGTTGCATGTGAAATGCACCTGAATAACTGAAAACAGAATTTCTTTTGTTCTTCCTGTAAACTGTGTGCTACAAAGCAAGAAATCAGTTAATACATTTTAGTGGAAGATTTTTGGCCTAATCTTTGATTAATATATTTAAGGAGACTAGAATTACTTAGGAAATCTAATCTGTTTCAAAGTGTTCTCTCTGTTTTTCTATTACATATCAGATAATTAACGAAGGAAAATAGATTGACTTTCTTTAAAAAAATCATAATATCCTTTAGTTACCATTTTTGTCTTTTGTAACATGTATGCATAAGCATATTGAAGCAATCTACGATCTTGTATGTGAGTACATGTATGCATATGAACTGGAGGATTTGTGCCAAACAGATGTAAAATTGGAGGGGAACTCTGATAACTCCCTATCCCATAGGTAATCCTCTCACTCAAAACAG
The DNA here is from genome assembly GCA_032468035.1 of Aparallactus werneri. Taxonomy (NCBI): domain Eukaryota; kingdom Metazoa; phylum Chordata; class Lepidosauria; order Squamata; family Lamprophiidae; genus Aparallactus; species Aparallactus werneri. The sequence goes on along the minus strand of JANHFQ010008531.1, from coordinate 185,390 downwards.
ACTTGTTTCTGGTTCTTTGCTTGTGCCCATTGACTGAAGAACAAAACATATTAATACTCAGTTGAACTTGGCGTGAGGATGGGTAGTGTGCATTCAGCAGGTTATTCCTTTTCTTTACCTCCAGGTTTTTTGGGGGAGGAGATTATTTTGAATTTATGATGTTTACCAGAGTATGAATCCACTCTTTCTATGTAAAGAAGGATAAGTGTAATTGTTGAATTCTAATCAAATAGGAAACTACTTGAGAAATTGTTTTTTTATGAAATACCCTATTCCTCCCCAGTTAGAACAGAACAGAATAACAGAGTTGGAAGGGACCTTGGATGACTTCTAGTCCAATCCTCTGCTCAAGCAGGAACCCTCTGTTTCAGATAAATGGTTGTCCAATCTTAAAAGTCTCCAGTGTTGAAGCATTCACAACTTCTGGAGGCAACTCCTGATTAATTGTTCTAACTACTATCAGGAAATTTCTTCTTAGTTCTAGGTTGGTTCTCTCCTTGATTAGTCTCTATCCATTGCTTTTTGTCCTGCCTTCAAGTTCTTTGGAGAATAGATTGACCCCCTTGTGGCAGCCCTCAAATATTGGACCATTGCTATCATGTTACTCCTAGTCCTTCTTTTCATTAAATTAGATATGCACAATTCCTGCAACGCTTCTTATATGTTTCACCCTCCAATCCCCTAATCATCTTTGTTGCTCTTCTCAGCACTCTTTCTAGACTCTCAACATCTTTTTTATATCATGGTGATCAAAACTGGATACAATATTCCAAGTGCGGTCTTACCAACACATTATAAAGTGGTATTATATAAAATTTTGGAATATTCTCTTAATGCTAAGAATTTGAATGGTGATCTGTAAAATCAAGTTTGAGAAAGGAATAGAAAGTTTTCATAAAGTCATGCGCTCATTTCTTTCCCCCTTGCCCATTAATTTTCACACGAAAAGGTACAGGGCAGACAGTAGCTAATGAAGAACTGTTTATTGAAAATATTCCTTGTAGAAATTACCTTTAAATGCCACTACTCAGCTTCTGCTATGTCATGCCTTACTCCTTTAGGAAAATCATGAAGCAGGAGAAACTGGGCAGCCTGGAAATGACCTTTAAAATGACTTTAAATATTGTTTATTTAGTGCTGATTTTGTCTTGTATGTTCTGTTTGGTCGGGAAAGCTGATTAGCTGTTGTTTCAAGGTGCTCCCTCTGTAAGATCTAGCTTCAAAGCAGCTGGATGATAGAGGTGGAATTGTACTTTATCCCTTGCCATATATAATTTAATTCATGGGCCCAGTACTATTCTGTACTCCAGTTTAGACTAAATTATGCCTGAATTTTTATTAAATGTTTATAGACACGAATTTTGAAGAATGACTCCAAATTAATAAGTACTGATGTTTTAATGTTGCCATAGTTTTGAAGTATTTTAATTTAAACTGAGCTATGTAGAACAGGTATCAGAGATTTTAATAAGTGCTTTTGCCATTAACTTCTAGAATAGCTGCCAATAGCCCATATACTGTATTCTGATTATATTCTAATGTGGTGTTTTTAGGTACTGAATACTGAAGATGAGCCTCAGAATGATGATGAAAAAGAAGTGGAAGAACTTAGGAAACGTGGCATAGTTCCTCTTCCTAAGCCACCTCCAGGGGTTGGACTTTTGCCCACCCCACCAGAGCCATATTCATTTATGGAGGAAGATGCAGAAAACTTTCAGGATCCCTCTGGCGAATTCAAGAAAATTCCATCTCTCTTTGAAATAGTTGTGAAACCTACTGTGGATTTAGCACATAAAATTGGGAAAACGTAAGTCTAGGAATTTAAAGTATCCATGAAATTTTAATGAGGAACTCAATTTCAGAAAATTGATGATTTTAAACAAGTCTTACAGTAAATGAATTCAAAATACATTACAGCATTCTATTAGGGCAACTATTTCCCCTCTCACATTTTGTTATAGCTGTACAATTTATATGAATTGTATAATCTACTCTATTGTATAGAGTAATCTGGCATCAAAGAAAACATATTGAATAGTAATAATCTCCTTAAAAATGCAATTTGGGGAAGATAGCATACATTGCCATTTGCAGATTTTTTTACATAGTACTGCTTGTCAACTGTTCTGAATCTAATATTTGTATACAAATATACTTAAACTGCCGTTTTGTTTTACAGTCCACCAGCATTCTATAATAGTACATCACCCCCTGGACCAGAGTTTGAAGGAAATGATCCACACATGTATAATACAGAATCAAGCCCAGGACATAATGGACCAACAGGGCACCCGGGTTCTCCTGGTCATCCCTGTATTGGTCCAGTGGTGCCACACAGTCCACCCTTGCAGCCAGTTCCTGCAGGATACTTAGGAGCACAAGGTCAAGCTGGTGGACCTATGCATGGAAATCAGGGTGGCCCACCTTTAACACCACCTGGTGTATCATACAACTGTGCAGTTGCTCAAGAACATATGGCAAACATGCCTAGAGACAATCACTGCCCACCTGGTCCACCATATCAGCACATTCCTAGTGAACGGCAGCCAAATCCTGCATATGAGACTCTTCAGAATCCAGCTAATTTCTATGACAACTACTATTCACATCAGGCTGTGCATAATTTCCAAGCAACCAATAATGCTAATGGTAAGTGTTAATTTATAAAATTGGTTCATTTTAGTTCATAATTCTGAACTGATCTTATCTGTTGATAGTCAACCAGGTTTTCTGCAAACTTTTAAGTATCCAAAGTTGAGAGTTGATTGTGATGTGGCTAAGAGGATAAGCATTAAAACCTCATTTCTAAAATTCTTGGGAACTACTGTATACAGGCATTTCTCAAGACCTTTACCCACTGAGTTCTGGGTTTTTAGGGTTTGGGTGATAGTAGGGAAAGAGTATCCACATATTCATCTACTTACAAGTTTTTCTGCAATCAGGAATCCCATCTTGCTAAGCTTTAGTTGTAGGGAAATCTGTAAATAAATGTATCTTAAACACACTTCCTAAATCTCTTGAAATTATAGGAATCTATGAGAAAATAAGTTTAAAATTTTGCAGTTTGGGGTGAATGCTTGCAGACAGATTGTCTTAATCCTTAATTAAAGATATATATGTAGGTTTTCAAAATGCATGTACTATGTAATAGGAAAACTTTGAAAGGAAAAGTGTGGTAATCTATATACCGTATTTTTCTGAGTATAAGATGCATCTAGTTTTTGGGGAGGAAAACAAGAAAAAAAAATCTGTGTCTGCATCCCAGCAATTTGCCTCTTTGCAGCAAATAGCAAACAGCCTGCTTCAGCTTCAGCACAGTCTGATTAGCACAAGCAGCTGATCGGCCTTGTGACGAACAGGTGTTTCAGGCTGCAGGGATTGCCATAGCCTATTGCTGCCTCAGCATGCCCTGTTTTTGGCCTCTCAGTACCCCATTTTTGGCCCAATCCGCCCGGTAGGGATCAGAATGGGAGGAAAATGGGGCATGCGGACGCCAAAAATGGGGTGCACGGAGGCCGAAAATGGGATGCGGAGGCCAAAAATGGGGCACGTGAAGGTGGCAATAGGCAATAGTAATCCCTGCAGCCTGAAACAACTGATCGTCAGAGGCTGATCCAACCGACAATCAGCTGCTTGTGCTGAAGCTGAAACTGGCTGTTGGCTGTTTGCTGCAAGGAGGCAAATTGCTGGGAGGCAGAGGCAGAAGGGTGTGGGCTGGTGGGTAGGCGTGGCTTTGGCAACATTCGCTGTATAAGACGCACAGACATTTGCACCCACTTTTGGGGGTGGAAAAAGTGTGTCTTACGCTCTGAAAAATACGGTCTTCTGCATTAGAACAGTTTCACCTCTTTCTAGAATTTTTGAAAGTGGGATCTGGAACACCTTGGATAAGTGTATTGCATGTTTTATACACTCACTTGTAGCAGAAGTGGGTGTGGGTGTGGGTGTGACTATATTTAAGTCATTCTTGACCCCTGGGAACTGCTTGGACAAAACCATACAGTTTTCTTGGTAAGATTTTAGGAAGTGGCTTGCCATTGTTTTCTTCCAAGGACTAAGAAAATTATTGACCTAAAGCTGGCTTAATGCATAAGGCAAGATATAGAATTGTCTCCCAGTTTTTAGCTTGTTTTTAGCCTGTTGCCGTAAACCAAAGGTGTTCAAACTCGATTACCTCATGTGACGTATTGTGCCTTTGGAGCCGAGGTGGGCATTGCCTGCACATGATGCATCCGGCCCATGGACCACCAGTTTGACACCTGCCCTAAACCATTACATTATATATATATACATTATATCATATTCTGTATACATTTTTATTTTCCTAAAGGAATATATTGCAATGATTCATTTCTGTTCAGGAGCCTATCATTTCTGCCTCAGCAAGTAAAATGTTAGTCATTTGCAGTCCTCATGCAGTACACTTGCCTGCTTCTACAATCCTTTGGAAGGGGATGTTTGCCTGCTTGGGTGCTACTACTTTGAACTGAAAAGCTGGTAAAAAGTGAAGTAATGATGGCTTAGGAATAACTCCTTAAAGACATCCTTGAGAATACTGCACCTTTTCTGTATAAGAGCCTTTTTAAAAAGTTCAGTTTGGTTTAAAAGTACTCTAGATATTTTTCCTGCACAGTTACCAAGGAGCCCCAAACTATCCTCAATTTTGGAGGAATTATCAACTATACTTGATTTTATAGTTGGTTTATTAAATGATACTAAGTAACTTCTAAAATTTCATAATACACTCTAATTATTTTTAATACCTAATGCAGATGCTACATGGCAAGGAGACTTTACAGAACACCAGTCTTACATAAATTCTTCAGATTCACATAACAGTGGAAATGAGTATGAATCAGATTGTGCCACTACAGCAGGACACAATTCAGCTATGAATGTACCTGATTTTCTTCCTGCAATGCAGAAAGCCCTTTTTGTAAGGCTCAGTCAAAAACATCAAGATGATGGAGAACAGATGAGCAATCAGTGTCAAAGGTCACTGAGTAGAGAAGAAGGTATTTTCAAATTGTGCATTTGTCAAATACAATACTATATTGCATATTGTTTCTTTTTCATATATTGGAATACTTTACTGTATTCTTCCCTCTTATGTTTATTATATTCATTGTAATTTTTATTAAGCTCACCGTTTATTTCATAATCAACTCTCAATTGGTCTAAGAAAAGAGGGTTCTGTGGCTGAATCTCCAATGAAAAGCATGCACGTGTCTGATAGAACAGTCATACGGGAAAGACTGATTGAGTCCCCCTTACATGTTAGCATAACATTGAGTTATATTTTTCTTTTTTCATAAATTTTATTTTCATTATATGATAAAAATACAGAAAAAAATTAAAATTTAAAAAGTACAAAGAGGAGAAAAGTGATAACTTCCAACGTTTTTCATTGCAGTAAAATACATACATACACAGACACATGTGCGCGCGCACACACACTTATATACACAAAAAAACTTTATCCTTTTGCTTTACATTTCATAACATTTCAAATCATTTCTATAATAACAAAATCATTCTAATCATTTAAAGTTTCATTTATTTCAATTTCAAGCCAAAAGTTCAGAAGCAGTTTCCAAATAGAAACAAAAATAGATAAATTCTCTATTTAATGAATACAGTCAATTTCTCCATCTCTGATAACTCCATCACCTTTACCATGTACTCTTCCATTGTGAACACTAGCATATCTTTCTACAAATCCTTTTGCTAATGGTTAATAAAAATGGATACATTCAGAATACAACTATGCACATCTCCCACAAATAAGTTGTCTGAAATTTTACAAGATTTTGGTGATTTTAAGACCCTAATGATACTCTTTTTATACTGCCTTTATTATTTTTAAAAATAATTTTAGGCATCAAACATAAGTAATAGTGCTTCCTTCTATTTTCCTCACAAATATAACCTTGTTAGGTGGGTTGGGCTGAGAAAGAGAGATTGACCCAAGGTCACTTAGTTGGCTAATCTTCTGTAATAATAATAATGTTTTAAAAATTACAAAGTTTTGTTTTTAAATAAAATAAAATGTTAATATAAAATATTTTAAATAAAATTATGTTTTAAATTTGGAGTTAGCAGGGGGTGTTCTGGATTTCTTACGTACTTCCAAAGTAAGATATTATCTAAACGGTTATATAGCCCCAATGTTTTTTAAAAAGTTTAACTTTGGAAGATTTTGGAGTTGAATTTTGCTGATTACAAGATGAAAGGTTACACAGGTATACAGCTAAACCATTTATCTTCTTGTTTTTATACCGTATGTCATTTTAATAGAAGCTTAAAATTTCATAATAACGCTTTGCAACTTTTATTCATATTAAATGATAGAATGTTATTTTAGACAATACATAACATATTCCTGAGATTTAATGATCCCTTTTTTCCTTTTAGATGATAATGTAAATTGGTACTCTAGTAGTGAAGAAGAAGAAGGAAGCAGTGTTAAATCCATCCTGAAGACCTTAAAAAAACAAAGTGAAACCTTTCGAAATCAGCAGTCAGCAGATCAGCAACTGCGTGTTATGCCAGTTGACCCAAGACTTGCTAAGGAACGTGGTTCAGGAAACCAGGCTGTTGATCCAAGACTCAGATCAGCTTCTAGATCAAATGCTAGGAAATCATCGGAATCAGGAGTCTTGGATCCAAGGCTTGCACGAGATCCAAGAACCTTAAAGGGTAATGAAAGCAGTCATGGAAGCTCCTCTACTGGTGGAGCAAAACTGGATACGCATTATCCGCACCCTGGTGTCAAGAGCACGCAGAAAGGATTGGATGAAGATGATGAAGATGCTGAAAGAGAGTTAAGAGACAGAGCTTTTCTCATACCATTGGAGCCTCTTCCTGGAGTAACATTACGAGATCCAAGATCTCAGCTTAGACAGTTCAGCCATATTAAAATGGACATTGTTTTAAGCAAACCCAATTTTGCAAAGCATATTGTATGGGCTCCTGAAGATTTACTCCCAGTACCTTTGCCAAAACCAGATCCAGTATCTTCAATCAATTTACCCCTTCCTCCACTTATAGCTGACCAGCGATTTAATCAATTAAGGAATAGCAAAAATGATTCTATCCTAAGTACGGTTCCATCTGATCCACGACTAGCAGCAAAAGCAAAAAATAATATAAATTTAGCAAACAGGAGTGGATCTTTGGAGCACTCTACAGATTTGCATCCTGGTAATACAAATAAACTAGGAGATCCTCGCTTACAAAAATCTACTGACCCCAGGCTGCATAGACTGTCCAGTACAGACTCCCATCATGGAACGGTGAAGGATCCATTGCCTTCAAAAACTGATCCTAGGTTGGCCAGATCCAGCACTAGTACATCACAGTCCTCAGAAGCTGCAATCTTCCAGACTGACTCGGATACATTGCCTCCATATGCACCTAAGTTGTCATCTGCAAGTTCCAAACTAGGCACCTCTAGTTCAATAATAAGTGGCATTAGTTTGTATGATCCAAGAAATCATACTTCATTGGATTCTTCTCCAGTTAATTCAGGAGAGAATGGAGAAAACCAGAAAAAAGGTATTTTGAAAAACACTGGTCAGAATGAAGTAGCCACCTCAGAAGAACAGTTGCCTCAAAAAGCATCCCTGCATGTAGAAAAACATGTGGAAGCATTTGGGGAAACCAATTCAGAGAAAGTAGCTAATCTCAATAAATCTCAGGCTAAACACTCCAGTTCTGCTCCAGCGGTGCACAACCTTCCTATCCAAGCTTTATCAGGGTTAATCAGACCACAATACAGTGATCAGAGGCAAGTAAGGCAGCCTGGGCAGATCACTCCAGCAGTAGAAAATGATCCAAATGGGGAATCGGATGACAAATCACTGAAAGATGTTTTCAAGACTTTTGACCCAACTGCTTCACCTTTTTGTTAGTTAATTGTTAAGATTTTTTACCATTGTAAAATAATGTAATGTGAATAATGCCGGTTTCCGCAGTTTTGTAACTGGGTTTACCTCTATGCTTTATTTATTTTTAAATTATAACCAGAAATACTTTGGGGCTGCTATTTTCAGAACCACATGCAGTAATACAGTATACTATAGTGTTTGCCAATTTGGTATTTTCTATATATGTTTCCCATTTCAGGGATATGAATCACTGATCCGTTTAAATAAAAATGTATATCATGTTAGGTCCGAGAGAAGCACTTTCATTGTAAATCATCATTAAGGGATTCAATTTAAAGACTTGTATATGTGTAATGTGTCTTTTCAAAATCAGCATTTTATGTTTGCCACTTTTGTATGATTGTACAGTTTCAAGCAATATAATGTACATTACTATGAGAAACATTATTTAAGATAATTATCTAATCTTCTTAAGCCCAACTTGCTAAGCATTTGACACAGGGCAACATTTTTTACTCATGAAACTGATATTCTTAGCCTAAAAGATACTGTATTACATAATGAGGAACGGAATAAACTTTTTAAAGTATTTTATTCTATGTATATAAGCAAAGAACATAACTAAAACATTAAAATAGAATACATTCTAGGTCTATAAAACGTATTTACTTTTTCATGTATACCCTATTCTCTATTGTGTTATGTCACATTGTGGTGTTCATGTATTCAATGTATTTTTGTATTCAGCTACTTAATTTGTATTGCTTTTTTGTATTGATGTAATGACAGTAACATGTATTCATGTGTCTGGCATTTTTAACAAATTAAAAGAATGAAATCTCTGACTTTCCACAGACTCATGTGGTTTCTTTAGATCTGTGATTTCATGAACAGAAAATTTCATGAATTTCTGCTGTAATTCTGATTTCTTATGTTGCCAACCGCCTCTGATGAAGACTGTTTCAAATAACCTGGCCAGGGGTGGGCTCCAAAAATTTTAGCAACAGGTTCTCTGCCCGGTTGCTGGGTAGGCGTGTCCATGGTGGGTGTGGCTGCCGGCCTCCTGCACTATAGCAGGAGGGGCGTTTCGCCTTCCCTGGGCCCTGGAGGCTTTCCTTGAGCCTTTGGCAGGGCAAAAACTGCCTCCCCCGGGCTCCAGAGGCCCATTTTTCGCCCTCCCAGAGCCTCCGTATGGGTCCTGCACTTACCTAGCATCCAAAACGGGGCACTTGGAGACTGCGGGGAAGGGCCAGCCAGGAATGGGGGGGTTCGTTACACTGGGAAGACACTTAACAAGAGGATCGCCCAAACCCATGCAAACCCCCAGCAACCCACCCCTACTCCTAGCCAAAATATTACAGCTGAATTTTTATCTTGCAAAAATCAAAAGCTTCACTTTTGCAAGTCATCGGTGAGCAGCATAAAGTAATTGGGGCAAATGATTGAGGAGAAAAAAGTTCACTAAGCAAACAGAATAAATTGTGTAAGGAGGTGAGGGTTGGCATCCAAATGCTAAGCATTGAGCAGTTGCTAAGTGAGGACTACCTGTATTTAGAGGGACTGGACTATTTACTGCTATTATAATAAAGTTCCAAGATCACGGAGGTGAAAGCGGGTTGGGCCACAGAGTCCTGCTTTGCAGAGTCCCAATTCCTCTTTATCTGAATTCAAACTTTCCTTGGCCCCATATCAATGAAGACTCTTCCTCCATTGGCTGCAAAATGCAGCTGTATTTGATTCTTCTGTATCGGGATGGGTGTTGCAAACCCTGAAAGAGGGGAAATCAGAAAACTGTTAAAGAGTTTTAAAATTAAAACTGTTCATGGCAAAATGTTTTAGAGTTATACAATACCTTTAAAAAACTTCCCATCAAACATATTTTGATGGGACACAAAAAAGAATTGAGCACATTCAAGAATAGCTACAAGGGAGATTTTGATCACTGCAGTAATATTGTGGGAAGGGGAGAAGTTAACTCATTGTCTTCTACCTCTAAGGTCCTCTTCCAGTTCCAACCCAGTAATTCCTTCTGAAGAATTCTTATTATCTGCTTATTTAATGCATAGTCTGTATGTCCTCCAAAGACACAAGATGGCATACATAGCTCTTCTTCCTCCTTGGATCTGATACCAAAGCATGTGAGCAAGGGTGAGTTTTCACTTGACAAGCGTACCCCAAAGTTACTATGTGTAGCTACTGAATACAGGTAGTTCTAGCTTAGCACAAACCTTCTACTGGAGTGCATTATTTACAGTGCAATGGATCCACAATTATAGGAAATAGCATACGTAATACTGTACGATTTATATTAAAAATGGAGCCCAAACATAAACTGAAATATTTATAGTACTTTTGTCATATTGTGCTAACCCCAACTCTGAATAGAAATGGAGCAGACACAGATAAAAGCCTGTCATATTGGAGGTTAAATATTTATATTGGCTTTATCCAATCTGGCACTTTCCAAATGTATTTCCTACTAGCTGAGAAATTCTGATAATTGCAATTATCAGAATGAGGGGGTGCTGCCAAGTATGGAAGATTTATTTGGACTTTCAAGTTCACATTAAGATCTGCTACATAATACATTCTGAAGAGTACCGCATTTTACTCACTTTGACACAAGCTGCTTCTGCTGCCATAAACATTTGAAGAACTCCCTGGAAGAGATTTTGAGCATTGCTTACAAGGTGTTCCACAGATGACCTACTGCTACCTGTTGATGCAATTACCCTTGGAAGTAATGAGATAAAACATGATGTAACACCAAAAGGACAAAAAAGTGTAACAAAAAATGGATTCAGTTACCAGAATCTTGACAGCTAAATACTTTCACTTCTAAACACATATCTGAATTTGCTAGGGCAAGCTTTCTTTATTTTTTTAGTAATAAACCTTAGTTGAACAGAAGAATCCGCTAACTGCTTCCAAATAATAGAAACTGCAGATGTTTTGCAGTTCCCATATTTTCCAAACCTCCTTTTCCCAGGTACTAAGAACATAAGTACTGTAGTTATTTAGCACTAAACAGCAATTAAAACATTCTAATGAGGATTGAGCATGCTCAACTATGCTCATCTGATTGGGGGTGGGGCACAGAATAAAGAAAATTTATTTGCTAGAAATGGGCTGACTGGTTAGAAACTGCAGGCTTCACAATGGATTATTTTATTGCAGAGTTCACTTTTTATGAGATGAATTTAAATTTGATCATGAATTGGAAACAAATCAGCTGGATCTATGTTAAATTATTTCTAATTTAAGCCTCATTAATTTTAGTTTAGCTATTCTAAGAGTCATTTACAAATATATTAATTTGAAACCAAATTTAGTTGAACTAACATGCTACTTACAGGTAGTCCTCGACTTACAACCACAATTGGGACTAAAATTTGCCAATAATCAATGTGCCCATAAAACACATTACATGTTTGCATCACTTAGCAACTTCAGTTCCAGCATGCAACATTGTTAACTGAATTCCACCAGTCATTAGCTGAGGCCCATTCCACCAGTCATTAGCTGAGGCCCACCCATGTCAAGCTATTTCAAGCTTGGTCTATCCCAGTTCTGAGCCTTGGTGAGAACCACCTCTCATTTAACTCTTCCTTATCTGTCTCCCCCCCCCCCAGATCTGCCCTTTTGGCCACCTTGCATCCTGCCTTGTGGTGTGGCAAGCAGCCTCAGATCCACACAGCTGGGCATCTTAGTGTACTGCAGTTCTAAGGCTTCAAGTAGTTCTGGAGCTGGAGTGCAACATGAAGCCCCAGGCACTCTAGGAAGCTCCAGCATCACAATGTGAAACTGCAGCCCAGCAGCGTGGTACAATGTCACAGACAAGGAGTGCAACATGAAGCCACAACCTTCTCAGGAAGCCCCAGCTATCTCAGGAAGCTCCAGCAGCACAGCACGAAGCTGCAGCATAGCAACTCGGCACAAAAGTCCAGCCACTTCAGCCCAGCAACCTTCTCTGCCCTACACTCTGTCACTCCAACTGATCTTCTACCAGGCCTCATGAGGAAACTGCTGTCTACAATCTAGGGAAAAAATCCCCACAAGAGATAATTCACAAGGGGCCAGGCTGGGCGTGCTTGGTCAGCAGCACAGCAAGAAGACTGTGATGATTAGCTAGAGCAGCGGTTCTCAACCTGAGGGTCAGGACCCCTTTGGGGGTCGAACGATCCTTTTACAGAGGTCGCCAAAGACCCCAGGAAAATACCATAAATTTATATATTCGAAGGACCTGGAGGAAAGAGTCGGTTGAAGTCCACCATTTCCCCCTCCAGTCCAACATACTTGGAGGACAACACTTTGGGGAAATGCTGGCGGGGTATCTGGCTCTGGGTGAAATGAAACT
>JANHFQ010008524.1:8950-23215 GCA_032468035.1 Aparallactus werneri | reverse complement strand
GATGTACGTGATGTCTAGAAACTACTTTGTTCATGCAGTGAGACAATGTGTAAAAAAAAAAGAAATAAAAAAATTATGAAAAAAAAAGAATTGTGGTCTGATTTAGTTTTGTATATTTTTTTTTCTTATAGGCATCTGAATTAGTCACTGCTGCTGTTTGTGGGACTATGTTATTCTTGATACTTTAAAAAAATGAGGATTAAAGTCCATATCCTTGTGGCAAACAATGAAAGCATCCAAGGTCTTCCACAGTTTTTAGACAATTACTACCATTAACTCTCAGGAGCCTGGTCAATTTTAGAGAATCTTAGATAAAAACATTTGGATGGAACTAGTTTGAGGGAAATTGTTGTATTGGCGGTGTTCACAAATAACAGGTTTTAATTACCTGATTTCCATTTCTTTTACTGTTCCAGTCTGATCAATTTTTGTTTTCATTTCCTTTTCTCCAAGACGATGTCCATTATTTAAATTGCACTATTAAGAAACTACTTTTCATCAATGGACAAAGGGAAAACAAAGATTTTTAAAACACATTTCAGTACAGAGCTGCTATTGCTAAGTAGCTTTTATCGAGCACTTTGCCTCCTAGCAGTTCACATATTAGGGTCACAAGATAAGAACTGTTTCCCAGATACAATTCACTTACTTTGTACTTCACCTCTAATGGGCAGTTTGGAAAAGAGCATTCTCCAACATGTATTTAAAATGATCCATTTGAAAGATAAGTAAATTGTAGCCGCTCATTAAACCCAGCACTTCATGCCACACTGCAAACATATATTTAACTAAGAAAAGAACAGTACTGGGACTTCTCTGTTTTCCTCTTTTCTCCAAGTTCCTGAAATGTTGTGATTCATAATAATTTCCAAAAGCATTTGAAATTACAGACCAAACAAAATTGCTAAATGCTGCAAGGATCCAGGATCTCAATGCTTTTTCAAATGGAGTAAGCACTTTTACCCAGCCGACAGGTCTTATATCTGGATTGCTTTGATCAACAGGTTTATCTGATCGCTACACTTGAGGGGGGGAAATGTTCTGAAGAGTGGCATATAAATTTTTAAGCAAAGGAAATACAGCAGGCTGCACGCAATGGTGTGGCCCCCTAAGGACCACAAGGAGCTCTACAGCTAAGGTTGAATGTACATTTATTTATGACTTACAAGGAAAACCCAACCAGTTAAATTTGCCTTGGCTAAACTGGGCGAGGGCGGGGCCAGCACACGACACATCCGGCCTGCGGGCTGTGAGTTTGACACCCCTGATCTAAGAGGTTAGTGAAGCAGATCAGAAATTAACTACAGAAATAGTTTCATATGTGTTATTGCTCATCAAGAATTCAAAAGGAAATTTTATATATCAATTATAATCAGAAGTGAGGTAGGTAATAATCCACTGGAGTTGTTCCTACTTCTGCATCAAAACAACAATCTGTTCAGGAGACATTAGCAGATCAAAGCATTTAGATTCACTTCCTGATCAGGTTGTAATTAAAGAAATAGAGGCTGATTTGCTTTCCTGGTGACTTTAGTCTGTAAGGATGTACAAACAGCTGTTAGATGAATGTGCACTCTCAGACATTATATATATCTTGACTAGTCCATAAGTATGATCTTGTTACTCTTCTAAAAAAATGGATTGTTGGCTACTGTCATAATTTTTATGACACAATAAATCAGTAGAATAGCTTTCAATGTTCCTTTCCTTTTCTTAGTTATTTTTGGATTAGAATGATTTTGGTTAAGAAGACTTGTGGTTCTCCAGCCTTTCTTTTAAAAAATGCTAAACATATGGGAACATATTCTGGAGCTATCTCTTTCTTACAAGCAATTGTGCAGATAAACAAGATTAGATTTTGATTTACTAGTCTTATCAAGAGTGGAATGGGAAAGAATTGATCTGTACAGTATTTGGGAATAAGTACCATAGTCTTACGTAGAAATATACTAACATGAATCTGTAACTACCGGTATACGTGTTCGGCAGGTTCCTGTTCTGACCTAGGCTTCACAAAAGCACGAAACAGACTCCTTGTTCCGACAAAACCCCTTTTTATTAGGCTAATGTGAATTCCTATCATTTGCATCCAGCAAAGTCCTCGCAAACAGTCTTTCAAGGATGAATTGCAACCACAGACTTTATCAGGCTTGGAGAGTTGCCAGGCCGATAGCTTCCAAGTGCAATGCTGTACAAGAAAATACTTGGCAACTAGTCTCTGAGAGTCACGAACAAATCTTCACACTCATTAAACAAACTAATTGTCTCCCGCAAACACCAGTCCCCTTTCGCTCCTATTTATTCCCTATGGGAGGGGCCATTCACCATCAACCTGTGCCATTACTCCCAAGTTGACCCTTGTTCCTTAACTGCTCCCTTCTCCTGGCATCTCTGCACATGCGCACATTGGGAACAGGCTCCAGCTGTTCTTCTGCCCCACTGATCTCTGACTCTGAAGGCAGCTGATAACTGTCAAAGGGCCCTAGCCCCATCTTTGCCTCTGATGCACAGCACTCATCAGAGCCTTCCCCAGACTCCAGGACTGGGCCATGTTCCTCCCAAACTTCCTCACTGTCCGAGTCTTCCAGCAGCCCCGCAAAGGCCACAACAGTTCCCTTTGGACTTTAAAATTTTCACAAATGAAAAAAGGACGCTGTGATGGGCATCATCCTATTTTTAAATGTAGACACATGTCAGCCCAACTTGCTATTGCATTCATCACTTTACACTCTTTGTGTAGTCATTAAAGTTCCCCTCAATCATTACTTGAGACTGTGAAATGCTGGTCTACACCCCTCCCCAAGGTTTAGCAACAATTTCACTAACCCCAGTGAATGAATCAATGGGTTTATGCTCATGTAAGACTGATTCAGAAGTTGTGTTTATTTATTTATATATTTGATTAGACTTCTATGCCGCCAAACTCCCGGAGGACTCCCTTGCCCAGTTCTCACTTTAATATAGCTTTATTATATATTTATTACTTCATTGATTCATCTATTTAAAGTTGACTGACTACAATCAGGCCTATGGAGAACTGGCACAATCTCCTCACTTTAATCTGACTTTCTGATAGCATCACATAACCAAACCTGTTTGAATCTCATGTTGATATCACATTTCTATTTGTTCTATTAATTGAAAATGTACTACTACATGATTTCTGACCAGCTAGGATCACCTTAAGAAAAACTTCACACAACTACACATGCACATATACATAGACCCAAATAATTCTGTTCTACATATTAGATGCAGACACTTCTTGAATATAAAAAAAACCTTAGAGAGTATTTAGGATAGAAGTGTATGTGAGAGAGGGGGGATTTTTATTTGTGTTTTTCATAAATAAAATCTTCTCATTCTCCATTTGTTTATGCATGGCAATTTGATATAGATCTCCAATTGAGCAATCCAGTAAAGGGAATGCTTATCAATATTTCTAATTCCTCTCCAACTGGAACCTCACTAATATACTCTTACTTAAACAGAGAAGAGCTTGTAATAAACTGCTGAATTTTAAAGAATCTCTTTCTCCATGTAGAGGCCACACAGCTAATTATTTTCAGTGGGACAGACTGTTTTCATGAGTTCTCCTTAGTCTGTTGTATACTTAAGATAATAGTTATTTCGGCCCTGCTATAATGATTAAGGCAGCCACACTGAGTGATCATAGCAAGTAATTGATTCCTATGATGAAAGAATAGTAGATGATGACATTAACTCTTGTTGGCTTTGATGCTTATTAAAGAAAATCTCTGAAGCAGGAGTAGCAGCTCCACCTGTGCTGGAGGGCTAGAGCATTACTGGCAGTATTTAAAAACCCATCATCCCCTGGACATATTTATTCAGCTCTGCTTAGTAATCCAAATTGACCTGACTAATTGCCTTGACTCTTTAAAGGCCAGCAATAATTTGTGTCTTAGAACACAATGAACATAGAAAAACTTTAGGTCACAAATTGTAATGGCATCTGCTATTAGAAAGCTAGAATGCTGGCTAACTGCTTTAGCCGAACTCTTTTTATTGCTGCAACTTACTCCCATCTGAAGGCACTTAGTGGTTTAAATTTCTTAATAAGATAATTAAGCTTTAAAACAAAATTTGGGCTAAGTGGTATCATAATGAAGTAAGTGTATCATATCTTATCTTCAAGCATGTTAGTATGGCAGCTCACAATAAAATACGTACAATGTTGTAAATATATAAAAATGAGTTTTAAAGTACAACACACACAAACGAGCCAGAATCATTAGTTCAAGAAGAGTTAAAAAGTTCAAGAAACAATTAAATAAGTCCACTTGGCTCCAGAAACTGAACACTCCTTATAGAGCGTTTCAAAGTTGGAGTGTTATTATTGAAAACCCTCTCTCCAAAAATGATCCATTGCACTCTGGAAAGTGAAGAAACAGGAAGAATTTAGACAGGTGACCTTTACATGTTTTGATCCAAAGCTGGGAAAGTCAAGGGCAGTTGTTTGAGTAGGACAGTTGGAGTGTTATTACTGAAAAGCCCCTCTCTTCTCCAGAAATGATCCATGGAGAGAATCAGCGAAGCCTCTGTGTAATTACTGGGTTACTTTCTAGTCCCCAAATTAAAATGAACCTGAATAAAGCAGAACTTTTAATGTAGCAAAGAATATTACGGTATATTGGGTTAGAATGTTTTGCATGTTCATATCAAATTAATGAAAGTAAGCAAATATTTCCATAGATTTTTTTTCCTTCTCATTACTTCTTCTTAGATGAAACATCATTGCCAAACTGATGTCTCCATAGTTATATGTATTATGGTAATTTCATAATAAAATCCATTCAGTTCAAGAACCCAGACTATAGGTGCCTGACTCATCCTCAAAGACAGGTACAGTATTTTCCTTGTGTAAATTACAATTACCTGTTGAGAAAAGCAGATATAATTTTCTACACTTTGTTTATTGTTGGATATTTATTCTAGCTTCAGTTTTCTTTGGAACTTCAACATTCAGATTCACTTTGGGCTCATCTTGAGAGTTATTCCTTAATTCTACTAAAATCCTGACATTTATCAGTGGAAAAACTGCATTGAAGGGTAATTCCAGTTAAAAGTACAATCTAAATAATTGTTAAAAAGTAAATTTGACCTCTTAAATATTATAATGGATGGGTCAGTTCCAAAGAAGTCATTTAAAAACTTTTCAACATTAATCAGAAGTTTGATTTACCACTAAGTGCTTAACTTAAATACTTATGATTTCACTGCAATTGTTGCCTTTGAAGTACTGCAACAATTAAAAGTTCTGGAGAAATTACTGTAATAACCCTTCTTTGAAGAACACTAATTATATGTGCTATTTTTGCAATTTTTAGAATAAGCTTGAGTGTTTTATCCTAGTACATCAATAGGTTGAATGTTTATTTATTTTATTTTATTAAATAATTTAATTAATTTAATTAAATCTTCTATATACCTAACACTGGGAATATACAGAGCATATGTGTCTTTAAAATACAGAAATTATCCAGAATCCTATGAACTATCTTGCTGATGTCAGTCCTAAATGCAATGGTAATTATACAAAAGGAAACAATACGAGATAGTGTTCCAATTTCTCGGTTACATTTCCAAAAAGAAATTAAATTAAAAAGAAATTAAATTAATTAAGTTAATATCACTTTGTATATATTTCTCTCCTCAGAGTAGATTCAAGAAGGTTTGACTACAATCACTTTCTCCTTGAAAATGTAAAAGAGATATAAAAGTTTTACCAAATGACTATAGATCCCCCATGAAGAAGGTATAAAGGTAACAATTTTTATTGCCTCCTGTAAATGGATAATCAGTGGCCTGATGCTTCAGAATACGGGTATATAATTTAGTCATAATATGCAATAGCCATGGACAGATTTAGCTACTCTACAATTGTCTAGCCTACCTCTAAGACTAGGGGTGGGTCTGAGAGTCACATTTGATATTTATATATTACAAGTGAGCAGAGCTCAGCTCAAAGCAAAAAGTGGATAAAGCCAGACAAACAGCTCTTTTAATTCTTTTTTTTCTTCAAAAGATAATGAAATGGTTGATTTTTTTTTCAAACACTAAGTTTCAGACACAAATAGACAAATGTTGTGGAAGGCACCCCACTGAATACTGGTGGCAGTTTGGTAAATTTTGGCAGCGATTAAAAAAGAGGACCTTCTGGTGACAAAATATATCGAGGTGGGACTACTTACACCAATCCAAGCCTATGGCAAACAGTTAATCTTATGGTAGCAAATTATGCCTTTTAAATCAATATGTGATGATAGGTTTTAATGATCTGCCTTGAATCTACTTGCCAAATAGAACTGAAGGAGCTTTTTGGAAGAGACATGAAACAGTTTCCTTTTGAAAAGCAGCTTTGGGACAACCATGACCTGGATGATTGAGAATCTCCATAGTTACTTGCCAAATAATTTTGAATTGGTGATGTCCAGTTTTAGGTTTTTTTATGTAAGACGGGGAAAATCTTCTTGATTCCCTCTTCTTCCACAGCAGGCATGATTTTCTAAATTTTTATCAAGTGTTTTAATCCAGGGTTGCTTTTATCATGAAAAATATGGGCTGCCATCCTAAACACACTTTCCAGGAAGAAAGTGCCAATGAACATAGGAGAACGTATTGATGAATAAATATTTATAAACATGTACTTGAAAACAACAGGAGCAATCCCAAAGTTGCCAATGCTTTCTTCTTCTTTTTTTTACAGAACTGTTTCAACAGTTCAGAAATGGGTAAAAATAATTAGCTCTTCATTTAACATCAAATGTTATTCTTAAGGGAAAAATTTTTATCCACTCTGATTTTTTTAAAGCATGTAAATAGCTAATTTACCACTGGCATTAAATTTCAGAATCATAAAACATATAGGAATATATAATGTATATTTTACACAATCTTGCATCAGATAGGAATGCTTCTAGTGTTCAGTAGCCTTAAATATTTTTAGCTAGGCTAAGCATTAAAAAAAGGCAGGGCAAAAATAAATTAATGGCACATTCCACACTCAATTTTAAACCATCTGTTCCCCTACAGTCAGTTATGTGGATCCAAGGGGCGAAGGACACAGGGACTCCTTGAAGCTAAGCTCCAATTTTCATCAGTGAGCTGTTAAATTAGTCCTCCTGCTTCACAGAGCTTGTTTTAGTCAATCTTCCTTTATTAAGAACACAGGTTTGATTCTGTGAAGAACAAATTCTCCTAAGATCTTAAAAGGGAAAAATGGTTGTAAGCATGCTTTTATTAGGCCTGCCTTGCTGAATAACCAATACAGCATGTTGCTATTATGGATCATCTGAGTTGGAGTGACAGGAAAAGAATTTAGAGAGGGCTGGGGGGGGGGAAGAATGGGGAGGGGAAGTAGAATTTAACACTAATACTGACAGCTGATAGCTTACAAGGCCAGATTTGATCAGCTGTAGCAAGGTTTTCTTCTGAGACTGACAGCAATAAATGAAAGTCTGTCTTTATTTTGGCTTCGTGACTAAGAAATAAAATTGAACTGATTGGAGGGTCAGACCAAAGGCATGTCTATAGTGGAAAGGTAAACAACTTTCATACCTGTTTATCCCTCAAGGCACTACTGTGACTAAGGAATTCTGGGGGTTGTAGTTTATGCAGAGAGAGCAGAGGAAAGCACATTGATTTTTTTTCCTATCCAAACCTACTATTTGGAAATATTTTTGCTCCACTTTCTAAGGGAAGCCATGACCGCTACACTGATTCAAATGTGTTTACATTTATAATACTGGTGTACTTTTGGAGACACAGTTTAATTACTTGGTGGGGTATGCTATAAAGATGACTTCATCGATCTTACTGTTACAAAAATAAATTAAAATACTTGGCCTTCAGCAAGGAAACTTGTATATTGGAACTATGTCTCCTTGCATCAATGGAACAAAGTTTTGCTCCTTGATGTAGTGACTTGTATTGGTTTTTAAAAAGTTGTGATTCTTGAAAAGGGGTAGAGAAATTTATACTTCATCTTTCCTGCAATTTTCTAAAGGAACAGTTGTATTTGTCCATTCCATCAGAAAACAGATAGCTGAAACTCCTTAAATCAGTGTTTCTCAACCTCAGTGACTTTAAGATGTGCAGACTTCAGCTCCTAGAATTCCCCAGCCAACATGCTGACTGGGGAAATTCTGGGAGTTGAGGTTCATGTGCCTTAAATTCACCAAGGCTGAGAAATACTGTTTTAAAGTCTGGCATAATTCATTTTATGTCATTTTATTCTATTTTACATATTTATATATTAAATTATGTATTTTATCCTATAACTATTGTATCTTACCCTACTCTCATTTTAAATGGTTTGTTTAGAATTGTTTAGAATTGGTAATATGTCCTTCGGGAGCGGGCAGCATACAAATTTAATAAATAAATAAATAAAATGTGTTTGAACAATTGAACAACTTTCATAAACTTTCATAAGTCCCAGTCCATGCCATCAAGTATATAAGTATCAGGATAAAATCCCCTTATTGTCAAGCAAAGCAAGCAAGCATGGAAGGTGTCAAGCAGTTTTTTTTAATTGCCAGCTCTTTACTTCCATAGAACTGATCCTTGAGATTGGAGAATTATTGACTTTCCCAAATCATTCCCATCGGTCAAGTACTACAAAACCTAACTTCTTGGAAGGATAAGTGTTTTAAAACATATCCAGTGGCTTCCTGGAAGTCATATGAACAAATGTAAACATCTTGCCATGCTCTCTACATAACAGGCTTATAGGAAGCTTGGATTGGAGGGTGCAAAGAGAAGAAAAGCCTGGGAGAAGAGAAGGGGGTAAGTAACTTTTACCCCCTCCAATAACTCCTCACCTGATCCACAGAGGTAGGAATGGGGTTTATTTCTTCAATGTCTTCAGTGATTAGATACAGTATCTGATGTATGGGGTGTACGGCAGCTTTTAATTAGATGGCAAGAAAAAGTGGGGAGAAGTGGCATTTTAACAAAAAATTCTCTGAATTCTGCTGCTTCTCCTTTGTTTCTCATTTGTAACTCATCTTTCCCAAATTCTTTTCTTCAATTTTTGTAGCCTATGCGTAGGTGAAAGGTAAAGAAATGTGTATCTCCAGATTTATTGAACTTCTTTTCAAGCATGGCAAATTATGAGTGCTGATGGATATCCAGTGGTGGGATTCAGCCAATTCTGACGGGTTCTGTAGAACCGGTAGCGATAATTTTGAGGACTGAAAAATACCACCTCTGATTGGCTGACCCCACCAAAGACCACCTCTGATTGGCTGAACACATAGCCACGCCCACCAAGACACGCCCACAGAACTGGTAGGGGAAATTTTTGAATCCCACCACTGTGGATATCTAATAATTTTTGGAGGACTGTGCATGATCCACCCATTATCTCTGTGAGTTAAGGGACAAAGACACTGAACTAATTGGGAAGAAGTAAAGGAGAAGTTGGAAGTTGCTATTTATTTCTGAAAAGTGTACTGATCAGTAGCTAGGTTTTAACATTTTATACTGATAAGGCATCTATATCTGTGCATCAACTATAGAAATCTCATCATGAGCATCTTACAGGAATGGTGGCATTAAAATGTAACAAATATGGTATTTATTTATACTTACTAGAAGTGCCACCCAGATGGATCAATGGCTGCAAGCTGAATTTGTCAATAACTCATAGTTATTATAAAATAATGCAATGTTTAAATAATCAATTTAGGAAGCCTAGAACTAAGTAGGATAGGTTAGCTGAAGTCACAAAACTCAGGTGTTTGTCATGGAATTATATATTATTATATAATTTCTTTACTTTCTGGATATTTTAGATTACAACTGTCTTCATCCCTGGCCAATACAACAATAATTACTATTAATTATATTTGTTCACCACCAAAATTTCCCAGGACTCCTGGACATTCACAATAGAACAAAACATATGTGATTTTAAAAAGTAATTATAAGGGAAACAGCCAATAAAACAAAGCAACAACAAAACAATGCCCAAAGAGTGTTACATCACATTAATTCCCAACCTTTGAAATAGCTTTATCTTAATGTGTTTTCAGGAGGCTACCACAGAACAGGCTAATCTAGTTTCTAGCAGGAGATTATGTCAAAGTATTGGTGCCATAACTGAGAGGCCAGATCATCTTGCCTTAATCCTCACCTCACAATCACCAGTAGCCTCTCTTACAATGAACATATCTGACAATTTGATCCTGGTTAGAAAAGGTGATTCTGAAGATACCTAGGGCATAAAGAACTTTGAATTGTATCTAGAAACATATCAACATAAAAGCAGCAATATAATATGTTCCTGGCAATGGGTGCCGGCTAGCAGGTGGGCTGCTGCATTCTGAACTAGTAGTGGGTCTTCTGAGGTAGCCCAGTGCAATTGTCCAACTAAGTAGTAATGAGCATGTGAGCCACTGTAGTAAAGTCTTCCTACTCCTTGCAGAGTACTTTTGATCCCAACAGCTTCCAGAAAGATGCACAAGATTTCAACAAGCATTTCTGGCCAGGCCTGGCGAGGGGTTGATTAGGTTATTCCCCAAGTTAGGAATAAATGTGTTCTTATTATCAATGGAACTGGCATTTATCACCAGCAACTTGAAATCAAGGTTCTCAGTAACCTGACTACCAATCCCTGGAAGCAGAGGTTGACACCAAGTTGTCATCTTTTTTCTCCTGGAAAACCTGTGCCCCCTGCCACATCTCTTCCAATCTATCTCCATTCGGTTTCTTGTGCTTCCATCATCTAAACCATAATTACAATCTGTAACTCCTTCTCACCTACCTTTCAACAACAATTTAAGGTAATCCCAAAGCTGAAACGCTACCTACCCATTCCCATCCACTTAAAGTCTGATATTCCTGCTATTTAGAAAAGCGTATCTAACCTATCAGTCTATATCAACTATATTACATTACCTCACATGCCAATACCTTTCACCTCAACTTGAAGTAGATGGTAGTATTACTCTTACTCCACCCAATTTTTCAATAAATACCAATCCAACTGCCCACTCTCCGAGAGTCTATCTCTTACTGTGTCCTTATTTATAGGACACAAAGCCTCCCATACTCTCATTGTGGATTAACCCTCCTGACTTTCTACTTCTCACAAGGCAGTCATCTAATTCCAATCCACCTTGTCCATAAGGAGGGCAATAATTCCAGTTTGAAATCCAACTCTCACTACTTGTGGTTTAGGAGACTCTCCTAGTCCAGCCACTAGCCCCAAACCATAGGCAGTCCTTTTTTCCTCACTTCCAATCTTTTTGAACAATCTTGCATTCCATCCATAAATTATTACCATTTAGAAAGACACACCAATGCATGTTTTTATTGATCCTTGAGTGACGATGTGATGATGTTCCCAGCAGAACTCCAGTTTCAGAATTCACTGACATATCAACTTAATATTGTTGATCTCTCAGGACTTCATTTTTGCTTTTTTTTTCAAGTAGCTGTCTCCCACAATGGATATTTGCCTCTATGTTATGGAGATTGATGAAGATAAACACAAAATTTCCATCATTCTTTGAGTAATTTGTATTCATGAATTGGCAAAAAGTCCAATGAGCTAAGAGATTAGAAAACTTCACTTGGTTCAGAGTATAAGACACCAATAATGGACTCAGGTCCTTAAACATCCAATATAAAACTAGAGAAAAACTCTGCTAAGTAAACAAAATGCAGCACACAATTAAAGCAATGCAGCAACCCAGTATCTCTTGGCTCCTGGAAGAGCAGGGAGCAGCATGTGGCTAAGAGGACCTTTGCAAAATCTACTGTATATACTTGAGTATAAGCTGAGTTTTTCAGCACCCAAAATGTGCTGAAAAAGTCACCCTTGGCTTACAGTTGAGTCAGCTGATTTTTGGGGCCTAGGGTGATGGTCGCGCAGCATGTGCCAAATGCACTGTGCAGGCATCAATTTAGCCCCCAAAATCAGCTGTTTTAGTTCCAATCAGCCATTTTGATTTTTTTTTTTGCTGGGCCCTCCCACCCAACTGCAGTCTATAAGTACCTTTATTTGCTCTGTTTGCATCAGCACAGCTGTTTGCTGTTTGCTGGGAGGGCCCAGCCAAAAAAAAAATAATTCAAAAAATTCAAAATGGCCAACCAGAACTAAAACAGCTGATTTTTGGGGCTAAATTGATGCCCCGGCTTATATACGAGTCACTAACTTTTCCCAGTTTTCATGGGTGAAATTAGATACCTTGGCTTATACTCAGGTTGGCTTACACTCAAGTATATACAGTATCTTGTGTGCCAAGTGCATTTTTGAGTGTGTTTTGAACAGTCCACGTTTTCTGAGATTTGCCCATTGTGTGTGTATTTAAATTGTGCATTTTAAAATCTCATTGGTGGTGTTCTTATTTTAATCCTATGTTAGCTACCCAGAGGGCAATGTGTGATTTGAACATCTATATACATTGATTAAGTAAATAGAGGTTACATTTTGAATGTCCCACATTATTTCAATTTTAGGTTGTTGGAGGGCTTCCAAAGTGCTTTTGTGGAGTGAGAAACCACCATTCAGATTTCTAGTTTGTTGGTGATTTGGGAATAGTTGTTTGTTTATGGATAATTTATTCATACTTCATATGGCCATTTTATGTGATATATGTTTGTTTATTAACCTCTGGAAGTTCTAGCAGAAGAGAGCATTGGTTGAAAAGTTCTTTTGTTGGAGTATAAAAGAGTACATGAAGCCTACGTCTGAAGAAAATTCATCAGATATACAAAATAAAGCAAAAACAAGTTCTTTACTGTGACAAAATATTATTTCTTTTCCAAACCCTGGCAATTTGAAGAAAAATCTTTTAAACTTCAGTTTCATTGTTTTGCTTTGAACTACCATATTTTGGATCATTGGGAAAAATTGGGAATGTTTAAACTTCTATTGCTATTTTTAGACATTAATTTATAAACAACATCAAGGCTATAACCATATAATTTATCGGTGAGTAAGTGCAATTGAATTCAGTGGGGTTTAAGATTCCGAAATTCACTTGCTGTAATCCTAAATTCACTTTAGATTTCTTTAGCGTAGGCTAAGATTATATGGCGAGAACACAGATTAGCATGTCCACTCATCATATATGCTTCATTTATGGGACATAGCAATAACAAGCCTTTTCTGAAGGATAGCTGACTTTCCTTCCACTTCCTGCTTCTTCTTCCTTACCTCCACCAGAGTCCTAACTCCCACTAACTCATTGTCGTGAACACAATAACAGTCATTATCCTATAATTGGGCACTATAGTCACACTCTGGCTAAATACGTCAGTGTGGGAAGGAAACTAGTAATGTTCATGATGATAGAATAACATATTATTTATTTCCCTATTGTCTCAGCCATGGGTAGTATCCCTTGTGAAACAGGCCTTTCATCAACCAATTTCATCTTTCCATGTGGCTCTCTGGTTGTGTCCACTCTTGTTCACAATCAGAAGCTGCCTGACTGCAATGGTTGTCGTCTGCTACTACTCCTGGTAAGATATCAGAAGAAGCAGGGAGAGAAAAAGATGAGAAAATATCAGTTTCATAGCACTATTTTAATAGATTTCACATAATTGTGCTTCATCAAAGGTTTATAGAATGTGCTAGAAGAAATTCATAGCCCTCTTGTTTAGCCAAATACTTTCATACTGATTCCCCCCCCCCCCATTATGGAAACTGGAGAGGAAACAAAATTCAATAGCAACATATAATCTGTTTTCAAGAATGTACCTTTGACCGACAACATTTGCTTCGAAGGTCCTCAGCACCTTGCTGAACTGGAACTCTAACTGGAGTTTCTTGTTCCTGCTGACTATCTCAAGGAATTTTTGAAATAACGCAGAGCGAAATTGCTGCAATATTGGAAAAATAGTTTAGTCTATTGAATGGCTTAAACTAGCGATAGGTAGGAATTCATACCTTTTCAGCCAAATGTGGATAAGCATATCCCGTAGCAGCTTTTGAGATTTTCAAAATCTGCCCGGCAAACTTTCTTTCCTTCAATCCTTCTTTCATACTACATGAAATATTTTTGAATAGTCATGTGTTACACAGTTCACGGAGGAAACTAAAATAGGGAATCCATTAGTGTAACAAATGGAATAGATGTTTTGGTTTGAAAAGCTAAGTGTGTTACCTGGAGCCACTGGGAGCTGTAATCCAATTATCAGGAAGATACCTATTTAGAGAAGGTTGATCTAGATCATGGTTCTCGAAAGTATTCAGTGTCAACTCTTAAGGGTTGATGAGTCTATCAATTA
>JANHFQ010008520.1:6563-23724 GCA_032468035.1 Aparallactus werneri | reverse complement strand
GGATCTCATTTGTCACAGAATGTTATCTGCTTTCTAGCCCAAATATCTTATTTAAGGGTAAGAGCACTAACTGGTGTTCACAGAAGTCTCATGATCTGAAATGGCTATAGTAAACAAATAGAGGAGAGATATGGAGGACGTCTTTCAGAATTCAAGTAAACCCTTCTTTTTCTTTTTCTTTCTTGTGATACTAACCAAGCTCTAATAAGCTGGGTTTCTCCCATTCAGCCACATGCCTGAAAATATTATTTTTTTTTAAAAGAGATTTGAGAAGTGGTTTGTTATTAAGTCATTGAAGAATGTTTGCCAGTATTTAAGGATCAACACTAGTCTGCTCCCAATAAAGTGCAAGGACATCCAGTTATTTACTTCTCATTCAAGACCACTCTTTAGTTTTCAGCATTTTCAAGAGTCCTTCTGGTCTATAACATATTTAAGAGGAAGAAGAATTTGTACCTCTGAGTTAACGACAAATTAAAGAAAATATAACATAAACAGAATCCTTATTATTGGGGAAAATCTAGAGGGGTAGTCGTTTCACCAAAAAGGCAAATTGTTTTGAAGCACTGTATGAAATTAATAATTTACTGTGGTTGACATTTTAAAGTTAAAACATTGGATGTAACATCACCTCAGGATCTGTGGAAAGTGGGTGCTAGTCCACAAAAATCCTAATCCTGTTCATTTTTAAAAAGTTGCTATTTTAAATTATCTATGAGGTAAATTATCACTAAGATACACCATCTAATTACATTTTTTGATTATTCCTAGATTAATGTGTGAAGCACTGTTTGAGATTAACACTAATTTACATCAAAGTCCAATCTATAATTTTAATGTCACCACAGGATATAGTATTCATCAAAAAATAAGTCTGTATTAGAAACTCAACAGAAATTTCTCTCATTTTAACTAAGATGGCAAGTCTGAAAAAGTGAGGAAATTGAACCTAAGGTAGCTGGGCTGTAAAAATCCTGATGACCCCTAGATGGCAGCTGATATAGTAGACACATCAATCTCTTTGCTGCCATCTAGCATCAGTCTGATAATTTGCAATCCATATACAGTCCAATTTAGCTTGATAGCTCCAAATTTTGAAAACGGCAAAAGCTTCACATTTCTTTATGATTGGGTGGCAGAACGCATAAACTGAGTCCTCTTTTTGAAACTGGAAGTATTGGAACTGATGGGTATCTCTTTCGGGATGTCCACTGAGCCTTCAAAGCAGAGATGGCTTTTTATTAACTCGGCCTGATAGTTCTTTGTGACATTTTAGTTAATCCCACTACACACATTCGCCAATTTAGTCGCCCATTGCCGGCCGTCGCTGGGTGCTGCATCCTCTGCGAGGTCGTTTCCCAAAGACGTCGCTCGCTCGGGTTCCTACATCCAGCGACGTTTCCTTCAAAACCCGCTTCAGCGCTGCGCTGTTTCCTCCAGTCCGGTCTTCCCCCAGCGGGGAAGGAACCTGAATCGAGAGCCCCTCCTGACGGGCCAGGCTTACTATCAGTGGCTGGCGGGGGCGGCTGGTTACTTCGTGCCTTTTCGTCGGCCTCCCTGAGCTTCAGAGAACAGGCGCGGCTGAAGGGAAACGGGAGGCAGAGACGCCCTCCGGGCAGGCCGACCGACCGAGGCTACCAGCCGCCGCAGGCAAACCTTTGCACGGGCGGCCCTGGCAAGCGAGCCAAGCCCTGAAGAGTCTCGGCTTGGCAGATAATTCAGAAACTATTTGTGTGAGCTATTTATCAAATTATTAACTGCACAGATGTTGTTTGGCTGAAGAGCAGCTGAACCTTCTCGCTGCCATCCGCGGAGACAAAGGTCTGGAGAAACAATTGAAGACGTGCGCGGAATATTAAATTAATTTACTGCTCTTAATTCTTATGCTAATCCTGACCTCTCCTAAAGCCTATCAATTACCCCGCATAGAGAGGAAGAAGAAAGACGGGGACCGTTTCTTCGTCTTCTGTTTAGAAAAAGAGAATGTTTGCCGTCAAGCCAGAAGCAAAGAGCAGGCTTGTTTAATGGAAGCGCCGCGCTGCAGTCCCGCGATTTAAAGCAGGAGCCTGGTTTGGCCGGCCGCGGCCGAAGGGCGAGAAAAGGACGGCGGCCGAGCCCTGCAAAGCCGTCCCTCGCCTCGCCTCTCCAGGGACTACGGCGGGAACGTTATTAGGGGTGTCTCAAAGACCGCAACCCGATACGGGCTCCACTTCTCTTGGGGGGAAAAGCCTGCAGCCTGCACCTCGCGTCCCTGAGGTGCCTCAAGGGCCCGCCGCCTGGCAAGGCTGGGCCGGAGCCGGGGAACGGCCTTCCCCTTGAGCGGCTTCAGGACGCGGGGCGGAGGAAAGGCTCGCTAGACCGAGCCGCCGAGTAGGCCTCGGCAAGGCGGCTTCTCGCGGATAGGCTCCGTTTGATTACATGGGCTTTTTTTAAAAAAAATGAATTTTACTTCGCTTTAAAGGGCGGCGGAGGGGCATCTGCAGGACAGCCTTTCATCTCCCCCCCTCCTCTCCACGCCACGCAACCGCGGGAACGGATGTTTACAACTTGGGGGCAGATCAACGAAAGTTTTACTGTTTGCAACCCCCACGGTGGCAGATTCCCCGCGTAGTACTGAGCCAAACCGCTCTGTTTGTTTTGGGCGCGAGGCTGCGGCTTACTTGACTAGCCATGCTTAAACCAATTACGATTTAGCACCAGGCGGGAACCCAGCCGCGCTCGCGGAGGAATGCCGGGATTTGTATTTGGCCTCTGAAACGCGGTCGATTATGACGTCATTCCTGTCAGGACAGAAGCAACCTGGGTGGACAAAAGGTTGTATTTTGTTTCCACTGAGGAAAAAAAAAAAGGGGGGGGGTTTGGTGGGTGGAAGAGACAGATTTTTTTTTTCCCCGGGGGGGGCTGAAGGATTGTTAGGACACCGTGCCTATCCCCAGGGCTGCATTTAGAGGGCGTTGAGCTAAAGACTTCTGCCTTTCCCCCTTTCATTGAGGGGTAAATAAATAGGACCAAATAAACGCCGTCCATTCTATTCCCTCCTCCCTCTCCGACAACCTTTGCGACACCTCGGCGGCGCGGTGCTGCCTCTCCAGCGCCCTTGCTGGGCTCCGATGTTGCGCTGCCTTTTCAGCTCGGCGTAGTCGCCGCAGCCCCCTCCGCGACCGCTACAGCCCAGTATCAATTAATCATGCGGCAGGCAAACAAGGAGATTTATTCCACTACAAATAGCCTCAAAGAGAGCTGCTGAATGGGGGTGATTAGCATGAGAAAAGCGGAGCAAAACTCCACAGTTCAACAGCTAAAGAGCAATTTGATGGGGCTGGGATGGGGAAATTACTTGATTAGCGTCTGTTGGAAAAGAATCAGGCTTAAAGAGCACCGTAGCCGCAAAGCGGGAACGATTTG
The DNA here is from genome assembly GCA_032468035.1 of Aparallactus werneri. NCBI lineage: Eukaryota > Metazoa > Chordata > Lepidosauria > Squamata > Lamprophiidae > Aparallactus > Aparallactus werneri. The sequence continues at coordinate 20,319 of JANHFQ010008520.1, read as the reverse complement.
GACGGGTGGATCGAAACCAGGCCACCGAACAAGAACCGGACACGAAGCCCTGCCAGCTTCTCGGGGCAGCGTCTAAATATTTTTCTTTTGTTGGTAGTATAGAAAGATCCAGGTTGATGGCACTTTAAAATCCATTATTATTTTTACTACTAAGTAATATTTACGAGGCTACTACCTAACGGAAATTTAAGCTTGGCGGCAGGAGGAAGACATACACCTGACTAGCAATTCAGCGCCCATACCTGTCTAGCCTCAACCTGTTTCCTCTTGATTTTCCGTAGGATTTGACTCAAGCAACTGCACAGCATTGCAGTTTCTGCTATACTCAGTTATTTCCAGGTAAATAAATGTGCACAGTAGATAAAAAAAAATAGCAGGACATGATCCTTTTATTTTACTTTATTTCAGTAGGAGCATTTCAAATCTCCCTGTCGCTCCCCCCTCCCCCTTTCCCTTTAACAGGACAGCAGTGATTAAGATTTTAGTCCTATTCATACTTACTTCGGAGAAAACCCCATGGGGCATAAAGGAAATTTCCTTCTGAATAAACATAATGCCTTTCCTCACTGCTGGTTTAATGTGCTGCTCAACCTTCCCTGTTTTGTAAAAGGAGCCAGGAGGCATAAATTGAGTTGTCCAGATTGTGGCCTCCATCTTGCATTCACAGGACCTTTCAAAGCAAGTGCTTTGAATTTCCTGGATTAGGTGCCATTATTTTCAACTCCGTATTTGGTCAGTCAAGGATTGGTATATGTAATGAAATAAGGGTGCAGGGCTTTATTACACTATCTCTGCACCAAGATACAAGTCTGACTATGGGGGGGGGGGGGAAGAGATAGTAAAGTGCTATGATTTTTTTCACTACATATTGTTGCAATGGGGTGTTGGCTTGGGGTGGAAAAATAAACCCAGATTGTCCTTTGGTTCTGAGCTGGGACATGATAATGCCAAAGTGATTTGTGGTTCCTGTAACTGCTTTGCACTGGAAATCCAATGCTTAATTAACATGGAATGAGCAGGAACATCATTTTGCTGTTAGGTGGTGTTGATCTTACTGTTCAATGAGGCAAAAGCAAATTGAATTACACATACAAGGTTATGGCTCAAGTTAAATTGGGGGGTTAAAAAAAATCACAACCACTCTCCCTGATTTTATTCCATTTCTCCCCCTGGAATTGGGTGGGGAATGTTCATCCTTAAGCTTCTTGTATGGGCATATAGCTTGTGCCGGGTACTGTACTTATGCAGCTGTATAAGAGTGTTAAGGCATGAATTTCAGACCATTGAAGTTCCCTATGATCAGACTGCATTTCTTTTAATATGGATGCACTCCAATGCACCATTAAGAAGTGAAGAGAAAATATCAGATATAAAAAATAGTAATTAATATTGTGATTCTATTGAACAGAAATGAATACAGAATCCAATAAAATGAATGTATAACCCAGTGAGAGTATCACCTATGAGGCTATTGTTGATCATTATTTCTCAGAGAAACTAAGAGTATTAGTGCCACAAAACTCATTAATTTTGATAATGATGATCCTACATGCCTTAGGTGTACTGGATTCTTCCTGCTTTGATCTTTTTTTCTTTCATAGGTCATGTCATGTCCTCATTAGTGAATTATAATCTTACAATATCACCCAACAATTGCTATGGCAATATAAAATATGTTCATTGTTATTATTTTGGCACAGTGATGGTTGAATGACACTATAAGGCACAATGAATCGCTAGGGACACAATGGTCAGTGTATATGTAGATGTTCATTGATTTACACCACAGTATAGTACCAATATGTGCAACTTTATTTTCTATTATGCTCTGCAGTGAGATGCATTCATATGACAGGAAAGGCAATTGTCACTTATAACCAACCCATACTGGTTTACAAAAGATAAATTGTACTAATATGCAGACATATTCAGAAAAGAATTTACTTTAAAGTCTGATTATGCAAAACCTGTTTCAAAGTATATCTCTCCGAGTGTGAAACTTTGGCAAAAGGCTTCAGACAGTGAAGCCTTTTACCAAGACAGTGGTCAGAGTTGTACCTTGCTTGGTAATTCAATTGAGTCGGTCCGTTCTCTTTCTCAGACAACCTATTCACAGGGATATGGCAACCGGAAGTAGTGAATGCTATGTATGGGAAAGATGGGATATAAATCAGCTAAATAAATGGGTTGCTGTGGTCTTATTAATTGCTAGAAACCTGTAGTCCTTTCCTTGACTGTTTTATTACATACAGTTGGAGTGGGACATTTCTGGAGAAACAGATGGAGCAACATACTAAGTGGCTGAAATGAAATTCCAAACATTACTGAAAGCAAATGTAAGAAAAGCAGTGGGCCTGGTCAGTGCTGGGTTGTTGCAATAGTGAGGAATGTATAATAAACTCTTACAGGTCAATTGAAGCCAATTTGCATATTTCACTGGAGGACACAGTGCGCAGATGCTCTTGTTTATATAGCACATGATATAGATTCCTTATTTGCAAGTGTGGCATCGCCAGGTTGATTTTGGTTCCCTACAGATCTGCTGTAAGTAAAGCAAGCCAGTTTATACTGCACCGTAGCAGAAGCTGTCGGCTTCTCTTTTGGACACAGCTCGGTAACAAATTCGTGGCTGGAAATAACGAGGCAATGCCCAGCCTCAATAGTAGCCTCACAAGGAGCTGAATTGCTCTCCGGGTATTTTTAAATACACCCACAGTCACTTACACAAATCTCTTGAGGTTTTTTTGGGGGGGGGGCTTTAAAACCCTTCAATGCTGTGTTTCAGTTAAATGGAACAAACACTTCATTAGCCAAACTGAAATGAAAATAACAGTAGCCTCCTTGATTGGGGGAGGGGGGGGGAGAAGAGAGGAATTTTAATTCATCTGGGGAATCTGTTTCTCCAGATCTTAAAAGTATTTGCTTCTTAGTTCTAAAGACACTGATATCTCAGAGTGGCAAAATAGATTTGGAAGGTTCTGCTTAGAATCCCACCTCCCAATAAGTCACATAAGGAAATACCCCCTTTTTCAGGTTCACCCCACAATAGAATAAAGATTATAATATGGATTTCTCTCACATGATTTTCAGGAAAATAGTATACTAAATAAATTTTGATCTGGAGTGGAGGGGGTGAAAATGTTAGAGGTGTGGTTTATTTTTAGGAGACTCAAAGCATTTAGAATCAATCCTAATTAGATTTAATTAAGAGTAAGCTCTCTTGAATGGACTGGCCCATTTAAGGAGTCTGCATGACTCTTCAAATACTAATTTTCTCTGCTTCCTCACAGATAGGATAGATCGTTATCAGTTTATTGACCATACATTTACATCTGGATTCTAATAACAAGTTTTTTTAGAGCATAGCACATGTGGGGGAACCTGGTTTCCTTCTCATTCTCCCCCAGAACCACAATGTGCAGATAAGTCCAATAGAAGGCCTATATGCTATATGGGAGAATCCCCAGAATCTCCAGCAGTTTTTGGAGGACCTCTTTATATGATCTCTGATTATGTTGGAATTTCTGGTCTTATTTAAACAGTTTCTTAGATTCTTAATGTAAGTGTGAATAAAGAATGGTGTGTGCATATGTGTTTGTGCATGCATGCACATGCAATGGGGCCCGAGGCCTCTGTTGAAATCCTCAGTCCTGATATTATATGGGTGATGAGTTGCACTAAACCATAATGGGATTTATGTGGATTAGACCTAGGAGTTGTGAAAGCCTAGCCACCTGTAGTTTATTTATTGCTGTATTAAGACCAAAGGGGGCAAAATTATTAAGACCAAAGGGGGAAAACCTTTCCTTGCTGTTCTGAGTTCATTCAAAGAATAGAAAAAAATGCATTCCAAGTCTGAAAAAAGCTACATCAAAGTATACTGAGATCTCATCAATAAGATTTGTGATAAAACTGTTGAACTCGTACCTTAGAAACTAGGATATTTTCTTCTAAATAGCATGCTTGTGAATGGTTTGGTTGTTTCAAATCCAGGGTGGGTGGAGACCTATCCAGGCATTCTGATTATTGTCAGTTTGTTAATGGTTTATAATATAAATATATCATGGAAAGCATCTGTGCACATATAACATCGTACTGACACTTAGAACAAATGTTTGTATGTTTTCACACCCTTCAGTTCTCATATAGAACTGAAGCATTTTGTCCAAAGCTTTAACATTCACTCCTACCACCTGAGCAAGTAGGAGGGTACAGTGTTCCAAGAAACTTGCTTTTTAACCAATGTTCTCAGCAAACATAATTACTTTAATTAAAAATTGCATAGTGCAATCTTAAGTGCAGAAAAAAGGCCACATTTCTTGTCATTGTGCAATTTTTTAGATTATGCAGAAAACCACACCCTTGAAAAGAGTATATTCATGTTTATTTTTGAAGTTTATTTTTCTATGCAAAGAAAAATGTGCTCAAAATAACATTTTAAAATTTAAATATCTCACATTTTCATGTTTGTCCAAAAATACATTTAAAACATTTAGACCTACATACCAATCAAATGATGATGTCATGATGATGATGGCCACTAATATGAATTGTGTACAGTCTTTGGGAAATATTTCTAAGCACATGCCTACAGTTAGATGAGATCAGCAGTGCTATGATACAGCTGTTTATATTCTAATGGTGGATGATTTTGGCAAAATGAATTCAAGTTGTGTGGAGACAGAAAATTGCAGTTTGTGTTGGTCCTGCTGTTTTTTAGGAAAGTTCTCCAGCAGGGGCCTAATTGATTTGAGTGGGAACAGCATAAAATCCCAATGGCTTCCACTAATTGTAATAAGGCTCTGTGGGACAGCTCTGCAATGGATTAGGCCCACATATTTAAACATTTCTTTGCTACCAGGCTGTAAGTGGCCACAAATATGAAGCCTGCATAATATATGCATCTTTTAAATGAAACTGCCTGCGCATGTGCATTTTGAGCCTAATGATTTCTGTAGCAACTTCAACACACTTATTGGATAGAAAATAAAAGCTAGTCTTCTAGTGCAAAAGATCATGCATGGAAACTATATAAATTATCACAAAATATAATACTTTACAAATTTAAAATAAATTCAATGTCATCTTTACGACAGATCCTAGACAATTATGAAAGGAAGATTCATAAGTCATATTCTACCTTGAGGATAAGTTGAAGATAGGAATATCAAAGAACAGAAAACCCAGTTTATTGTTATTGTTAAGATGAGAAGAGCAATAAAGATGACCATTTCAATGCTTTTGTGGTTTAATACTGCAAGCCAAGCTAGTGACACACATTTCTTCCATTATCTATTTTGCTTAGGTTGTTGTACTGGGAATTCTGGGAATTTATTTTTTTTAGTAAAATTCAGTTTTGTAACAAACTAAAGTGACTTCCATTTGCAAAACTATTTCAGGCTTGGAGGAAACCTGGATTAATTTAGCCTTCTTGAATTCTATAAGCTCCATATTGATCACAATCCCTCTGCTTGGAAGCTGCTTCTCTGGTTTGTGGCTTATAAAGGAAAACGCTTCAAAAACACAAAATGGGAAATGTGTTTATTTCTCCCGGCTGAGCTACGTCTTCCAAAGTGTAAAAAAGATGTTTTACTTAATTGGATCCAATATTTAATATTTAATCTTCATTTTTAGCAGGATGCAGGAAAGAGCTATTCTTACAATCTGATTCTAAACATTGATTTAGCAGCCATCCTATATATATATATATAACTGAATTGAATTCTACTAAATTCAGTGGAGCCCAAGAAAGTGTGTGTATAGCAGCAGCTAAAAATAAACGCCACTCATTTTGCAATCCTTGATTTTGGTTTGATACTTACTTTTAAGAAAGGAATATGGTCCACTCTGCAGTTCTAAGCAAGTGGATTAAGTAAAATTCTTTAATTTCAGTGGGTAGTTCTTACTCAAGTTTTTATGTCTCAATTATTTCACTGGAAGAGTTAAGAAAAAAAATACCTTGAATAACTCACTCTGGCTCAAAATAAGGGCAGGAAAGAAAGCTTGTGCTTAAAGAAAGACCAGCAAGAACGGGATTCCTGCATCCATACCCCATGCATGTCTGTACCAAACTGCGTCAGACTGAAGTTAAAATGCATCCGACTGCAGCCTAATTTAGATCGAGCTGCACTCATTAATCCATCTGTCCCACCAATTTAAATGAAATTTACGCTGATATTAGAACTTCCATCACAAGCGCATCGACGGGGAGGGGGGCGAGGGTTGAGAGGGGAGGGGGAGAAACACAATTTGGCTTCGGTATAGCTAACTTCTAAAGCAAACGCTTAAGCTGGTACTCGAAGCCTCTTGGGCGTCGCCTGCGGCTCTGGCCACCTGGGCATCTCCACGTCCCAGGAATCCTTCCTCCAGCCGCCAAGGCGAGCGCGCAGGCAGCCCCCGAGCCTCCTTTCTCTCCCCCCAACTAATTAGGAATGCGGGGAGGGGGGCTAAGTTAAGAATGCCGGCACGTGAGGTCGTCAGGAGCCCCTCCGAGGAGGACGCTGCGAGGGCGAGGAGGGAACGACGCAAGGCCGAATCCCGAGTCAAGAGGGCGAGCCGTAAGGAAAAGTCCGGGCGAGAGTATGGGGAGCCAAGGCGCCATTTGAAGAGGGACCTCGGCAGGTGATCGACCCCGCAGCGTCGCCCGGCCGGTGTGAGGAAGAGGGGGGAGCCGACGGGCTTCTCTCTTTGCTAGGGACCTGCAGACCGCGCCGGAATGGAGGGAAGCAGGAAGACGCCCGAAGCCCGCCCTTCGTGGCGGCGGACCCGCAGCGGAACGCCGGCCGCTTCTCTCCCGCGTTTTGTGAGGCGCGCGAGGGAGAGTCCCCGACCAGGGAAAAAGCCGGAGAGGCCTCACCAAAGCATCCAGCTGCGCCGCCGGCGGTACGTCAGCCCGCGGCACCTTCTTTTCGGTCTCCCGGCCCGCGAGAGCCCAGGCTGGGCTGAGGCGAAAGAGGCGGGCTGCTGCGGGTCAGGCGGAGCCCGCAGGCCGGTGCCGCGTGTCTCTCTCCCCAGCCTTCAGGCCGGCCTTTCGAGTTTGAACCCCGCTGACCGCCGAAACCCGGGAGCCCGTCTCCCACCGGGATAAAAGCGGGCCCCGCGCATGGGCCTTCGGAGGGAGGCTCCCCCGGGACCCCAGCGCGGCGCCCCGTCCCTTCCCCCCCCCCCGCAGCTCGGGCAGAAGGGGCGCCCGCGCTCCTGCTTTTCCTCTGCCTCTGCAACCCTCGCCTTAAAACTCTAGCAGGAAACTCCCGCAATTTTATTCCGAGGGGTGGCTTTTCAAAAGCTGGCAATTTAAGTCGGCTGGGTGTTATTTAGTGCAATATGAAATCAAATGATCCTATTTCTGAAATAACAGTGTCTGTGAGGGGAAGTGAATACTCTGAAAGGGGTAATTGTCTCCTGATGCTATTTCCATTATCCCCAATCTTGGCCTTAAACGCCAGTCAGCAGAGGACTAAAAAAAAAAAAAAAAAGGGAGAGACAGAAATAAGAAAGTCGCTGTGCCTGCGTGTGTGTTGGTCGAAATAACAAAGATACAAAGAGAGACCCCGGCGACAGGCGTCTTAGCAGGTTAAATGACTTCTCTTCACAGTCTCGTCGAAGCAACTGAAGTGTCCTAGGATTATTTCATTGAAAACGAAGATCCTTCCCCCATCCTTGTTCAACACCTGTTCCTCTAATTTCTATTTGGAAGTTGTCATAAAAACGAGGATAAAAAGGTTATTTAAAAATAGCAACAATAAAAGGCTGACATTTAAATAAAGCTGAAGATATGTATAGCATGAAGTTGACCTCGAGAGTTTCCCCTTCAGCTTGATTAAAATAATCAACAAGTTAAATCGCTAAAGTGTTTTAAAGCTAAGGGCTGGCAAGTTGAAAGGAGACTTTTCTCCCCAGCGCGGTTTCTTGTATTTTAACTGGAGTTTCCCACAATCTCTAAAAAGGGATTGTTTCTCAGTTCCCGCAGCCTTTCCTGGAAGACTAAGTATTTGCTTAAAAAATAGAAACAATTAAAAATCATTTGAACAGGAACTGTACAGATAGACACCGATTTACAATTATTTCTACCACCTATTAATTAAAAAAATAACGTATTTTACAATTATTTACAAATAATCCAATTTGCGTGCGGTATTTCAGTCAAATTGTATTGTGAAACGGGATGTTCTAATGGTTTTCTCCTCCAGGCGGCATTAAGCATTGGAAACAGCGGACCGAGCCCTGGTAAATCGACGCGATCAGTGCGGAGCTGTCCACATTTTCAGGACTCTCAATTTATTCTGCTGAGAAACAAAAACCTCAGATGGCAGAATAAGGTTTTTCCTTTGTAAAAGTTAAGCATTTCTTACCACTCTATAGTGAGAAACAGGCACATATCTTTCTTTTAAACTGTGGAATGCAAGCTGGTTTAGTGATTTCAGAACATTTTGGGAGCCTGAGATTTTAATAAAGTACCTGTGTGTTTGGATACTTGCCTGCTCTGCTTATGTGCACACTTACAGATTCACAATCTCTCTCTCTCTTTGCATGTCAATAGAATCTAGGCAGCATTGTTACTACCCACTTATTTGTAAATGCCTGAAATTTCATATACAGAACTCTTTTTCATACCTAACACTGATGGCCATTGATAATTTAAGTGAAGTCTTCTTATGCATTTTTCATTTTTTGGCCATACTGGGCAAAAAGAGCAAAAATCCTGTTGATAACCATATTGCAATGTTGAGATTCTCTGCATTTTTATGTCCTTATAATAATACGATTTCACACTTACTAAAATATGGTATCAATTTGATCTAATTTATAGTAATATCCTTAAAATAACAGTAAATAGGTATATGTATCTTCTCAGAATAAATGATTTTCAAATCTTCATCAGTGTAATGAGTTGGTGTGCACAATCTTCTTACTGCAGCCCCATTAAAGTAAATGGAAGCTACTCTTGAAATGCTCTCACTTTGTTTCAGTGGGCTTTGTGTAGCCCTCCCCAACCCTCCTTAGATAACACCATTAGCCAAGATTGAAGATGTTTCTTCACGTTTTTATATGTTCTGGGGAGCTTTATGCTTCCTGATAAATTGCTATGCATTGTTTTCTTCAATGTCCCCCTGTCTTCCTATACTCAAAGGTAATTATGGTATTCTTAATTAATTGTAATGAACTTTACCTATAAGTAAGCACATGCAAAACTGGGGCACAAACACAAGAAAATATGAACTAAGCATTCTATTTTACTGCATTATTTTTGGAGAGAAAAATAATGATAAATTATTTCAGCTTTTGTTTTTCTACATCTAATCCTACATGCAAGACCTTTAATTAGAATCTCACTGATATCTATTAGACCTTATTTTCCAGTTGTACTGGCATGTTAAAACAAGAAAGAAGAAAGGAAAAAAGAAGGGAGGAAAGATAGAGGAGATCTATTATGTAGAAACCCTCAAAAAGGTGAGTGACGTTTCTTAAGTGCATCTCTTTTAAAGTCAGATCTACATCTCATTTTAAATGGAAGTGTTTTGTTCAAAATGAAACTGTAACTGTTATTTCCATCCCCACCTCCCAAATCAAAATTCACAGCCCAGATTTACATGGATTTAACTCGCATTGAAGAACCTGAGATTAAATTGCACCGAGTGCCCCTGAAATGCTCTGTTTCAATTGGGTTGCCCGTTTCATTGTTCTTTATAGTGATCCAACAATCACTACCATGGCCTTTCTTCTAAAAATTGAGAGTGGGTGGCATTGCCATGTTTTAAAAAAGAAAAAGTAAAAAAAACCAAGATGAAGTAAAGCCATCAATACATAAAAGCAGTAAAATGCGAAGGAAACCTACCTGAATCCATTTATACTTGCATGAGTAAATGAACAACATCGATACAAAGACTAATTTGGGGGAGGGGATAACAAAAAAGCATCTGCCATCCTGAACATTAACTTGATCATTCCATAGAATATTCATAAATGATTAAGTGATCATGTTCCACAATCATCCTCCCATTCTCCCCTAAGTAATCACCATTTCAACAGGAAGGATTACAGAAGCTTGCATTTGCAGAGAACCAGGGTCTCTGGATGTGAGGTGGATTTGACACTTTCCCCATTTAGTATACTTATCCTCTGGGATCTATTTCTCTGCTTTCAAAGATACTATGTCTTTTTCCATAACATTCTTTTTAAAACACCAGAAAAAGTAATCATTACTCTGAAGGCTGCCTTCAATAGCTAATGAGGAGGTGGGAAGATCAGTGCTGGAAAACCTCACCAGTCTCTGGCAAAACACCAGCAAAAGGTTGACCTGCCATCAATACCTCAGTGGTGACCTCTTTGGGAATAGGACCAAAGACCCTGAAGGATGACCCCAAGGAGGGACAAGCAAGGAGGGGAGGACAAAGGTCATGCCCCGCTCACCTTGGACAATTCCCACTAGTGACAGCTTAACTCCTTTGTCCAAACAATGCCAAAGGATGTGTACTTGCATTTGTGCCCAACCACCTTGCATTACTCTGCCTTCCCATCCTTCCTTCTGTTTACATGAGGACAGGATCCTACTCTGTATGAGGACCAGATCCTACTTTTTGTGGTATACTATACACCACAAAGCATCAGGTATGTAGTGGATTGAAAACAAAGTAATATAGTTAAAAGTGGTGCTCATCTGCAGTCCTGCATGACATTTTGGGTTCCTTCTTTTCCCTTCACTGACATACTGATTTGCTTCTAAACTATTCCTGTGCTTGTAAGACTGGTACATGCTGCCTTTCTAGAGGCATCAGAAAGAACCCATACGTAAAACACAGAAATCTTCAATTCACCTATAAAAATGGAATCTGACCACTGGAAGCTTTCTCCTTTTTTTTTTTAACCTTCTGTGATACCTGGCCAAAATTAGTCTCAGATTTCCTCAGATTTATTATCTTTTGTTGCATCTATTGACAGGAAATTTTGATCAAAGCATTTTTACCATCCAGAAAATCCAAGTCATCCAATACATCATTTTGGGTGAGCACCCACATAGTGTTCTTTCCCTTCCCCCAACCTCACTTCATAAATATTTCAGAATTTTCAAACCAAAAGGCATGCTTTTATTTCCCGCAATCCAATCTGCTTCTTAAATCACACTTGGTATTACGGTATCAGACCTTCAATCAATCATATGCCTATTAAATGTGAATATTAAAAATCGCAGTTTGCCATATACTATAATTGTTGTAACTGTTATAACTGTTGTAACAATGAAGTTTGAGAATGTTATATAAAGCATTCTTATAAAAGTCAGCTTCTCTTCTTTGCAAGAAAAATAAGATCCCTCCCCGTTGATTATTTTCAGTTTTGTTGATTCTAACTTTTTTGCCAGCAGGGGAGAGTCCCCATACCTGCTCCCAATATATTATAAATATGTATGTTTTAATTATAACTCTATTAACAATAATATTTAATATTTTAAAAATAGTTTTTGTTTATTTCATTTGCATTGTTCTAGTAATCTTTAAAGAAACATCTGTAACTATTAACCTATATCATGAATGACCGAGAGGCTCTCCTTACAGTCACTCATGTCCTTATCATCTCTCGGTTAGACTACTGCAATGGGCTCTGCATGGGGTTGCCCTTGAAAACATTCGGAAGCTGCAACTGGTCCAGAATGCAGCCGTGCGGGTGGTCATGGGTGTACCGCGATACAATCATGTAATACCCATATTGCATGAGCTGCATTGGCTTCCGGTTGGCTTCCGGGTGCAATTCAAGGTGCTGGTTATGACCTTTAAAGCCCTACATGGCTCAGGACCGGGTTATTTTCGGGACTACCTCCTACGACCATTTGCCTCCCAGCGCCCTGTTAGATCCCACAGAGTTGGCCTCCTTCAGGTTCCGTCAGCTATACAGTGCTGGCTGGTGGAACCACGTGGGAGAGCCTTCTCTGTGGCTGTGCCGACCCTTTAGAACCAGCTACCCCCAGGGATCTAGATCATCCCTGACTTGCTGACCTTCCGTCAGGCCACTAAAACGTGGCTGGGCCAGCAGGCTTGGGGCCTATGATCCCATCCAATGGTTTTTTTTTTACTATTTTAATGTTTTTTTACTGTTTACTAATAGTAACTATTTTAATTGTATATATTGTTAATTTTATTGTTGTAAGGGAGTAAAAGTTATTTCAATAACACTAAGATTTGGAAAATATAAAGATCTGGATAATGCTTAATGCCCTCCTTTTCTCAACTTCTTTCAAAGATTGCATAAAAAGGAAACAAATCACCTGTTGTCAAGTAAAATATTTTATAATATCAGTACTGGTGGCAAGGAGCTTTATTTTTTCAAAAAATTTAAAAAGCTAGAATTAATGGTTTCATTGAAACTTGCACCAAAACAGTAAACTGGAAAACTATCAATAAAGAATGTAAGATGTGACTGAAGATATGACTCCAAACAGAGTTTTACAGTAATACTTGTTAGTAAAACATACCTCTAAACGGGAAATAGGCTGAGGACCAAAGCTTTCCTCCTCCGTGGATACATCTATGCTCTCATCACATTGCATTTGCATAGCCATGGCGCAAAGTATCCAATATTCCTATCAAGAGAGAAAACTGAAGTCTGAAAAAATGGCACGAAATTACGTTAAAGGTGTACAGCTTTTTAAAATGACCCTTTAATTTTATAGCCATATACGGTAAATAATACCCTGTTGTTTTCATGCGTGAAAAGCAACCGTATCTGGATGACAGCCCACAAATACAAAGGCTGGAAATGTGATGAATTTCCTGACACATCGCAGTAATTGACATTGAACAGCAGTAAAAGCGAGATTATTATTTAAAATATTATTAATAGCCCTTTATTCCTGACCGGAACTAAGAGAACGGTTTACAAATCCCCAAGCAACACCTTTCTGTCCCCAATTCTCTTCTTCCAATGCCGCGAGAGAGGCCCAGAGAGAGGGAGACGGTGGGTTCCCGACGGCCTCTGGCCTCCAACAGCCGCCTTCCTTCCGTGTGGAAACTGAACGAAGCTCGATCTTTTGGTCCAGTCGGTGAACCGAACCGCCGCTAGGCCACTCGAAGGCCTGGCGCAGCCGAGATCCTTCGGCCTCCCCCTGAGGCCGACCCCGCTTAGGCTCGTTTGCTTCTTCCACCTCCCGGTTCAGATTAACCCGCCACAGGTCACGTGCACAGGCGTCGCCGCGGAACGCGGGAGGGGCCAAAAAAAGTTACCCCTTGCGCATGCGTATTTTCTAGCGGGTTTGGCGGAGTGGAAGGAAAGTGTTTGAACCGGCGGAGAGGCATCTTTCCAAGGTTTTTTTTTTAAAAAAAGCAATTTTATAGTTTACTTTGATTGGGGTTCTCTCCTTATATCCGTAGTGTCTAGATCGGTTATCTAGAGCAGGGGTCTCCAACCTTGTCAACGTTGTAGACTTGAGCTGGCTGAGGAATTCTGGGAGTTGAAGTCCACAAGTCTTAAAGGTGCCAAGGTTGGAGACCCCTGATCTAGAGCGCCATAATTTTCAAAATGCCAACTTCAACCTGAACTTTTTCTCTTCGTGATTATTCATATATGCATCTTGTATCTGGATGGGTGCAACTTCCTTAAAATGTATGTGGGGAAAGTGATGTAGTAATAGTGGACATGCGCAGTAGAGGAGAATGAATGTTCATGCCTTTTTGTTTGAAGAATCCCCCCCCCCAAAAAATATTGCATGACCATGGAGATTTTGGAATGAGGTTTGCTCATGGGTCTGTGAAGGGATATATTCTCTACC
>JANHFQ010008508.1:2765-13365 GCA_032468035.1 Aparallactus werneri | reverse complement strand
GAATAAGTCAGCAGAGGTAGTCTGCAGTACTGCATTTAACCACTGCGCCACCATGGCACAAACACAAGTTCCAGTATAGTCAACCTGAAACTGAGGCACATTTCATTGGACAGTGGGTTGCTACCAGTGAAAAGGCCATCTGTAATGATCAGTGTAGACTAAATTAAAGGATATGTCTTGGCATGTCTATTTGCTGTTTGATTCTGGTAATGGAGTGGGATCACAGAGATCACAACAATACTCAATCAGCAGCCTAAAACACTAGACTAGATTCTAAACCAAGGCTTAAACTACTCTAGTAGCATTTCTTCTTGCTTCTAAACTAGATCAGAGAACCTATGTAATCCATCAAATATTATTGAACTACAACCTCTGGTTGCTGGCCAGTAAGTCTAATAATGAGAGATACTGGGAGCTGCCACCTCTGCTAGCTATCACTAGGATTACCTATGGAATGAAAACAGGGAACAGTGGGGGATGCCATATGGAAAATCCATAGGTTTCCTCTCTCCACTGGAAAGTGATCCAAAGCACTTTTTTTGGAAGGAACCGTGAAGCACTCCACAGCTCTGATATTCAGACCCTGAGTTACACGAGCCTTTCTTTTCCTGCTTAGCTCACAGCAAGAAAAGGAACAATTACAAGTTTTGCTGGAGAAAAACCGCCAGGAATCGAAGGAGAAGGAGAAATTGAAAGAGGAGCTGTCGGAACAAGGAATGCTCATCAGCAATATGAAAATCAAACTTTTGGAATTACTGCAGTGAGTAAAGGGAGCCCAACAGGAATAGATAATGGTTTTCTTCCATGTTGGTTTTAGCTTTGGAAATTCATACTTGGGGGGTGGATGGGAAGCATACTACATACCAGTATGTTACAGGAAAATTCAAGCGCTGTCCTTGGACCCTTCTTCCAGTGTATTCAAGGTAATCAATGAAACTTTAAAAGTAGGTAGGTCCTCGTTTAGAATTAACTTCGCAACAAGGTCCCAAGGAGATTCCTCCAGTTTTTAGTTAATTCAGTTTAATTAAATAAGCTTGCTGCCAAGTCTTCCTCTAACCAAGGAGTTGGAGGATGGCACCAAGTTTTCTCAATTTGTCCTGGGGCTCCAAAAATATCTCTAGGTATGATCAGACACATGATCATCTTTACTATTTGCATTAAGAAAACAATATACAGGAAGTATTGACCAAATACAAGAAAAACATGTAAATAATAATCAACAATTGAATTCAGTGGAATGACTGAATGTGTGCTGAGAGGCTTGCTCAGAGACAAAAGGAGGCTTGTTCCTTAAAGATTCATACTGTATATCTCAAAAGTACAGGGCATATTGAGACAAACTAAATGTACCCCTTCCCTAATGAAAACAACCACAGAACATAGGTTCTCCACCAGAGTCTCATATAACAGATCCCTTCACTCTCCTCTGCCTACTAGATCTCATCCTTCCATCTGGCTTATCTGAATCCAGCCTATTTTTCCTCCTCTCTATTCTTATACCTCAGTTAAATTTCTTGATTTGCAAGCTACATGCAGTGGAATCCAGTTGGGCAAAGTGATTTCTCTCACTTCTTACTCATTGGTAGTCTCTCTCTCTTTCCCTTAACTCAAAAGGCCCCTCCTGTTGGCTAACTATTTCCTTTCCTTTTTCCTAGCCACACTTCTAGTTTCTTCAGCTCTTCTCCTTTCTTCCCCTGTATATACGGTCTGTATACATCTGTCCAAGTCTGTCTTGCATCCACAATTCCACAATTTTTACATATTTCCTCACTCATTGAAATTTTGCCTTTTTAATTGCCTTTTTAATTCTTTGAGATAGAATCCCTATTTTCTGGAGGCCTCTAAGTCTAATTTCCTTAGTTATTCTCCACTGCCCAACAAGCAGCATGTGATTTCTTATCGAATCTTTCCTTTCATTTACTCTCTATAGCAGCATTTCTAAACTTTGGATATTTTAAGACCTGTGGACTTCATCTCCCAGAATTCCATAGCAAGCCACATTGGCTAAGGATTTCTAGAAATTGAAGTCCACAATTGCTAAGGTTGACAAACTCTGCCCTGATTATCTTGTAGCCTCGGTTCTGACTTGTCCCTCTTACAGACCTGTGCAACCAGATTCTCAGCACTCAATTTAACTTACGGTACTTCTTCTGCAGGCAAACTTCCTGCCATTTCGCAGCATGTCTTAACTCCTTATTTCTCTACTCCACTGTAACCAACAGTTTCAGATGTCTGACAAAACGATATTTTAAGAAAGATGTGTATATGGGCAAATCTGGTGAGTAATGCTAGGGAAAACAATTCAGTCGGTTTTGTATTGGGTTTATCCTTTTTGTCTTCAGTGTTTTCATGCTGCCTTATTTCCAAGTATGTACTGAACCTTTATTTCCTTAGTGTCAAATTTAACTTTTTCTTGTACATTCTCTATTGATAAACCCTTACACTATACTGTTACCCTAGAAATATAGTAAGAGAAACCTGATGGAAATTAGTAAAAACAGCAAATGGAGCCCATTTAGATCTTGTGGCATGTTTTCCCATCATATGATAGATATAATACGAAGCCATTATCCACTACAGAGCAGATGGCCTACTTATTTGTCTCTGACAGGGTATTTCCCCTGCATCCAGATAATGAATGTCAGTTTCCATTACAAATACCTGACACTGATTATAACTGATTATATGCCATCAGGTTAATGTTGACTTTTATAATCACACAGATAGATTTTTCTCCATGGCAATCTGGTCCTAAATTGATCCTTCAAGCTTTTCAATAATGTATCCGTTGCCTTTGTAACTGAATCCTTGTAGCTGGCTATCCCCTTTTTCTCTGTTCTTTCCCAGCATTGTCACAGAGGTAGACCTTCACAGTACCTGGCATTGGTTTTACAAATAGCAATTCAGTTCCCAATTAGGTGATAATTAGCCAGCTCCTCTTTGCTACTACTGTGTTCTTGAAGATGAGAAAAATGATAGTCAATTATTAGGAATCTGAGCTAATTTAAAAAGGGGGCAACGTGAGGGTAAAATTGGCACCGTCTAAACAATCCTTTTTAATTAGCTCTGGGGAATAGATTTACCTCATGGTGCCTTTTAGATTTTGGCTGGTTAAACTATTCATGTATCTCTGAACCAAGTTAGGAGGAGATGATAAGGGGAAGATGATCAGTATCCACTTAAAAAGAGAAGAGACAGAGAGATGTTCTTCTTTAGTAAAGGCCATGAAAGTGTGACTCCCTGATACCACTGCAATGTAGCATTCATTTTGAAAGACTGCAGGCTATGTTCTCACTGTAACTGCTCTCCAGAAGGTAGCAGAGTCATTTGATCTTGTAGCTGCTGTTAATTACTTCCAAGCAGTTTTTATGGTAATTTTCTTTTTGCCCTGCTAAGAGAGGTTGTATTGTCTTTCCTGTTAGTCTCTCTGAAATAGGAGGTCCATGAGAAAACTCTCTTGTGAAGCTGGAGATACAGCAATCAGTGCTCACCTTGCACAGGTACATTCACAGTCCAATCTGTGTTTTGACCTGTGAAGATCAAATTGATGTCATTTTGTACTGACAGAGGACAATATCCACTGACAGGTCTGCTGTATTATATGAAGGCATTTTCAACCAGGTGCTCTGTAATAATGAATGACCAATTTTGCCAAACTAGTTCAGATTTCAAGGTCCCAGCTGGTGACATATTGATTGTTCCTGAGTTATCTTATGCAATTTGATATGTTGTTGATGGAGAATTAACAGCTGTAAAATGGAGAAAAAAAGAGATATCATTTCTTTGATTATTATGCAAGCTTCCTAGCTAGTCACAAGTGTAAACCAAAAACTTAGCAGATACTGGATCAATGCATATAATTTAGATCCCCATTATTTAATCCTCATTATTTAATCTAAGAAAACTTTAGAAGTTGGGTATGTTTAGTCTAAACTGGTTATGTGATGATAAATATTTGAAAAGCTGTTAAATAGGTAATAGAGCTATTTTTGTTGTTGTTCCAGAAGGCAATAAGCAACCCAAAAATTGTACAGAAAGGGTTTTAACTAAATGATAGAGGTTTTTCAACAGTACAAACTGCTGGACAATGGAATATATTTCCTCAGAAGATGGAAGATAATGATTAAGAAAAAAACCCCAAAAAGTGTTTATCTGTATAGAACAATTCCAAAAACCTTGGTTATATTGCTTAAAAGTCTTCCTCCTCATCCCTTTGTAAAAAAAAAAGCTAATCCAAATATTGACAGACAACACATTTCAAAACGCCATCATTGCAAATTAAGTGTGCATTCTTTAGTGTTGAATGCAATTATTTTAGTCAGCCCTCGTATGATTGTATCCAAAAGATCTACAATTCATGATAAATTCCATCTACCAAGACCAAACAATTTGAACTGCACTTCCAATAAGATTATTTTAGCTAATCTTTGCTAAAATTTTCTGAGACATTCAAATACAGACAAAGCAAACCTTTTGTTACAGCCAGTCATTTTAAGATTATAAAAACAAATTTGCTGCTGTATAAAATTACCTTCCTTTGGTTTACCATAACAGGATATTCAGGTTTCTTGTGCCAGAGGTCATGTAAATCAATTTTGTCAACTTCCTCTAAAAAGGAAGTTACAGTAAAGTTGTCTAAAACCTCCAACCACTGAGGTACTTCAGAAACAGCAATAGCATGTGAACTAAATACAAATGTCTGAGTGGAACAAACTGCCAAAAAGTATTTTGAAGTAAAATTAAAGTATTTGTTGCATGTATTTTAGGGAGAAGGATGCTTTGTGGCAGAAGACGGAAGGTATCACGTTGCCAGTTGTGAACGTTGCTCCTCAGAACACAGGGTTGTGCTATCAGTGCAAAAAAGAGTTCAAGCTTATGTCACGCCGATACCAGTGCAGGTGAGGTCTTTATTTGCACCTATTTCTAATTTTGATTTATAAAGACTGCCCAGTTCAGTTCTGATTATTGGTAGTAATACCCTGATTCAATACCTACAAATGACTATAAAGTAAATATAATGTGGGAACAAGCGTACATGATGAAAACAGATATTGAACTCTAAGTGGACACATCACAACCTGTCCCAGAACTTAAGGGCAAAATACCAAAGGTTTTCAGAGAAAGAGTCCTTCTCCACTGGACTGACAGGCCCAATGAGCGTGACTTGGCTATTGCAGCTGGCCAATGCTTGCAAAGTATATCCTAAAGCTGCCTGGCCTTAGTAGACACTGCATATTTTTTCCCTTGGCAGGACTCATTGGATGGGGGCTTGGGTTTTGTCCCACCGTCTTCTTGGTTTTCAGATTTGCACAGAACAGTTTACCAGGGGAAAGTATCTTTCTTCAGAATTACCTAGTATCAGTGGTGAGATTCAGCCTATTCCGACAGGTTCCGTCAAACCGGTAGCAATAATTTTGAGAACCGGAAAATACCACCTTTGATTGGCTGACCTCGGCAAATGCCACCTCTGATTGGCCAAACACATAGCCACGCCCACCAAGCCACGCCCACAGAACCAGTAGAGGAAATTTTTGAATCCCACCACTGCCTAGTATATTTTTGGATTAATATTGCTCCTCTCCTGCTTCACTACTATTGGTATTGCAATAAAACATTTCAAGGGCATCAATTTAGGGAAGGTCACTAATGAGTTACAGCACTTGGAGGTGGAGAAATGACAGACAAGGACAGTGCACTAGGGAGAGTGTTAATGCAACTAGCTCTGGCGCTGTGCTCCTGATCCAGTTTAGGTAGTGAGGGAAAGAACATT
The DNA here is from genome assembly GCA_032468035.1 of Aparallactus werneri. NCBI lineage: Eukaryota > Metazoa > Chordata > Lepidosauria > Squamata > Lamprophiidae > Aparallactus > Aparallactus werneri. The sequence continues at coordinate 7,595 of JANHFQ010008508.1, read as the reverse complement.
GGTCTGAATTTACTTGGTAAAAGAGAGGGAAACTCTGCTACAGAGTCTCCAGCTCTGATTTACTTTGCTCAGGCACCACTTCCTTAGGTATCTATGGAGATTCTCAGACATCCAGGTCATGGTTGTCCCACCATCCAGTCAGAACTGAAGAAGCTTCTTGGGTGAAAAGTGAAACGTCTTCAAAGAAAAACCAAAAGGTCCAGTTGCCTCTTGGAAAAAAATCACCTTTGGGACTTCATTAGGTACCTTTAAAGTTCAAGAGGTTGGCCATTCTTTTCCAGGAAACGGCAGAAAAAGGAAGTCCAAACTCTAGATATGATTTTGCCATTTTCAGAAGCAGAGAAAACAAGTGTGATGAGAAATACCGGTATCTCATGAGATAAAAACAGAGAGAGTTAACCTTTAAACAGCTGGGCTTTATCATACCACAATATTATTTGCATACCACACCTTTTGCAGAGGCTCGCAGAAACTGGGGCAGCTGTGATGTCATATTTATTTATCATTGGCCCATAGAAATTTCCATTTGTGATGTACTTTTACAATATACTTTATTGTTCCTTTGCCAGCTGTGCTAATCAGCCCAGGTCCATATGTGTTAATGGCTCTCTGATAGTAAACCTGTGTTTGGATAGTTCAAATAAAAGATTTGCTCATTGTTTGTCTACTATAAAAGTGTAAATTAGTGCTGATATTGTACAACTTCTGCACAAATCTCTGGTGCATCCATGCTTACAGTATGGTGTCCAGTTCTGTTCTCTGTACCTCTGTTCTCTGTACTTCCAAAGGGTACCGTATTGTCCAGTGGTGGGTTTCAAAATTTTTTCCTACTGGTTTGAAGAGCTTGCTTTGCGTGCGCATGTGCGCTTTGATCATGCTCAATTGTGTGCTTTGTGTGTGCTGATCGCATGCACTGCGCATGCATACACAGGGTTCAAACACCGCCCTCTGTATCAGCGCTGGTGAGCTGTGTTGTTTTTTAGCTCCGCTGAGGCGCAGCAATCCGCCCTCCGTGCGAATCAGCTGAGATAATAAACAACAGAATGTAGGAGAGGTAAGAGCAGGGATGCATCCCCACCAGATGCCCATCTCGTCTCTCTATAGGCTGGGGCATGCTCCTCTTAATAAGATTAGATGGACCAATGATTTAATGCCATATACTGTATTGTAGCTCTCCTATGTTAGAACAATTCTCCAAGATCTATAAATGGTCTGCATTTCCAGCTGTTCTACTCCTCACCCATTTTGCTCTCCTGATGTCACAGCCATTCTTCTTTCATTCTTGGGACTGACTTTTCCCATTCTCTTGTACTCCTGAATGACTTCAGAATGTTATTTTTACATGCTCTGCTTCATTTTTTACTGGTTGACTCTTCCTCCCTACTCTCTCTTGCTGTAATTATCAAGTTCTTTCTAATTTTGCATCTGTTTGTATTTGTTTCTATCTATGCTTTTCCTTTTGCTACTCTGTATGGTGTCTAATTCTTCCTCTTTTTCCAACTGTTCTTTTGCAACACTTTTTTTTACTTCATTTTAAATGTTCCCAATCCCTGCTACCCACCCTTAGCTGTCCTTTCAGGCTATCTTCCCACAACTGTGTTTTTTCCACCCTATTTCTGCCTGTTTTTCCGACTGTTCCTCTATCCTCCCTCCAACCCTGCCCCACTGCAGGTATGAGGTGATGCAATCATGCTGGCTACCAGCTTTTCATCGCCCAACTATGGAAGAGTTGCACTTGCAGGTGAGCTACCTGTTGAATGAGCGCTCCAATGCTCAGGCAGAGGAGAGTTTTGAGTGGCGCTGGAGTGCCCTGAAACCCATGCGTTCCTCTTCCCCACCACCGGCCTCCTCTTCTTCAGCACGTCATCACTGCCCATCAGAAGAGATCTCGGCCTACCCACTCCTGGATGGATTCCATGGTGGAGACATGGATGACATCCTGACTGTGACTGAAAGCAGTGGAGGGCTGAACTTTGAGTATATGTGGGAGAAGGCCCGGCTGGGGCGATGGAAGGGCCCTGCCTCAGCACCACCTGAATACCCTTCCAGCAACGGTGGGCTAGCAGTGCCTGGCGGCAACCCTTTCTATGAACAGGCAGTACACCGTGGACATAGTCTGGAGACGCCCAGCGTTGTGCCTGTAATCAGCGCCCGCAGCCCTTCCGTCAGCAGTGAATATTACATTCGCCTGGAGGACCACGGTAGTGGTGAAGGGCCAGTCTGTGCCCCCAGCCCTGGTTCAGCACCACAGCCCCTCTTTTCCTCTGATTGGGATTGCCACAATGCCCCTCTGCGGCCACCCGAGCAGTCCAATACTAATCCTTTCTTGACTGGGGGCAGTGGTGAAAGCAATCCTTTCCGTGTGGATGGTGAGATCCAAGAGACGTCGCTGACAGAGACACCAACCACAGAAAGTGAAGCTTTCCTTGCAGAATCCCTACTCACTGTTTATCGTGAGTTGGAGGATCAGCAGCGTAGCTGGGATGCTGAGATGATGGAAGAACGAGGGGCAGGGGAGACGCTTGCTGGGGACCCCTCAGAGTTCCAGGGGTCACCTTCCTGGGAGCAGGAGGCTTCTCTGATGGAGGACCACAGTTCTGGCAGTAGCACTGATGATGGTGGAAGCAGCATTGGAGGAGGACGGCGCAAACTTCTGCCCTGCCCTCTGTGCACTCGGGCCCGTTGCACATGTGCCATCCCTCGAGGGGATGTGGTAAGCAGTTGGAGCAACCATGGCCAACCTTTGAGGCGTCCTCACCGTGATAGCTACGGCACTGAGGATGACTCCTCCCTCAAAGTGGAGCGGGGCTCCCTATCTGACTGTTCTATAGTACCCCCTAAAGACTGTGATGGAGATACTGGGGAACACAGTGAATTTTATGACCCACTTATGGGCACAGCTGTGAAGACCTATGAACTTCAAGATTACCCAAAGCAGAGAGGTGGGGGAAATATCCGTCCCCCTGGGTCACCTTTTCCAACTATGTCATCCGGGTGCTGTAGTGTGATTGTCCCTGTAGAGATACCGCCATTATCTACTCTAGCTGAGACTAATGATGAGGAGACTATTGCAATTCTCCCAGAAGCTGTTGACGGATTTTCAGCTGGTCCTGCAACCCTGAGCATCTCCCCAGCAGCACCTGATCGGCAAAGAGGAACCTTAGACTCTGTAGATTCCTTGGACATTCCTTCTAATACGAGTTCCTCAGATGTCTGTAGCCCAGCGTCCCACTACTCCTCTCCAGGACAAAAATTTGGGGACAGTGGTTATGAAACAGAGAGCACTTTTTCACCTGAGTTTATATTTAAAGAGGAATCCCCTCCCTCACCTTCTGGAGAAGAGGAAGAAATAGAAGCAGAAGATGATCCTGGCAAAGTCCCAGCAACGCCCATCTCTCAGTCCACTAGTGATCTTACACTCTCAGTGAGTGAAGAAGGGATTGAACTTGAGGAAGAGGTAGGCAGGAGCTTGGGGCTTTCAACCCCTCACCGTGATTCTGCTTACTTCTCTGATGGGGAGGCCGAATCCTCTGAGGCACCCGTTGTAACCAGAACTGAAGAGAAGACAATAGTAGAGGCAGGCTTTGTGGTTCAGGTATGCAAAGAACAGCTGTTGGTCACTCTGCAAGAGAATGTCACACGGAATCTACTTTGCAGCCAGAAGATGCCAAAATTGGGCTTTTCACCACTTGCCTCCTTAAAAGATAAGGCCATTGTCAAACTTTGGAGCCTGGAGCCAGAAGAGGCACAGCAAACTGGAGTAGAGGAAGAGAAGGAAAAAGAAAGAGGAGAAGAAAAAGAAGGAGAAGGGGGAAGAGAAGAAAAAGAAGAAAGAGAGGAAGAAGAGAATGAGGAAAAAAGCCACTTTGTGGAAACAGTGCATTTCCAGTGGTCAGAAAGTGTGGAAGATAAAGCAGAAGAAGAGGAGGAAGAAGAAAAGCAGCAGCAGCAGAAGAAGGAAATAACTGGAGAATCTGAAGAGAAGCAGCTGAAATGGAAAGAAGAAGAAAGGAAGGAAAGAGAAAAAGCTATCCATACTGAGATCCAAAGTGAACCCATGGCCAACTTGGAACAATCACAAGATCCTCAGGAAGACACTTATGTAGCAACTGACCAGCTTAAAAAGGAGCAAGAGCTTGAGGTCCCTGTGAATCAAGCCAGTGAAGATATCAAAGGTAAAATTCTACAATCTACAATTCAGGGTGGCAGTAACAGGAAGAAGAGGGTGTTCATGTAACAAATGGGATGGAAAAACATCCACATGTCTTTAAATTATGGAGGTTGGGAATGATTTAATGGGAAAATGGCAGCAGCCAAGCATGTGATGGTGGAGGGAGAATTCAAGATGGTGGTTTAAGTCACATTATTAATTCATTTTAAAAGGGGCAGAGTTTTGATGGTACGATTTCAATCCCCATTATGACTTACTTTACTTCTTCTCATTGATATCCCTGGCAGTGCTTCTCTGGAGCAGGGTCCGTGTCCCATGAGATCTTCTCCTAAGCTTCAAAATAAAATTTTAAATGAACGAAGAGAAGACTTAATAAAGCCTTCCTCCAATGTATGGGTATCCTGGGGACACTGAATAAGATTTGTTAATTTTATTTTATTATTTTATTTTTATTTTTATTTTATTTTAACTTTATTTATTCAATTTCTACAGCTGTCTAACCCAACCAAGTGACTCTGGGCAACTTACAATTTGATCCAATGGTCTAGCTTTTAATTTTACTTCTTTCTTTGTTTCTTTGTTTCTCTCTCTCTCTCTCTCTCTCTCTCTCTCTCTCTCTCTCTCTCTCTCTCTCTCTCTCTCTCTCACACTCTCACACT
>JANHFQ010008504.1:22573-41051 GCA_032468035.1 Aparallactus werneri | reverse complement strand
GTGGTCCCTATTTTTCTACTTGCATTTTTACATGCTTTCAAACTGCTAGGTTGGCAGAAGCTGGGACAAGTAATATAGTGGTATATCAGTACTCAGTGTTAATTGGTTCTAGCAAGCGAAATGAATACCAAAAACGATGAGTATTAAACAATTTTTTTCCATAAGGACTAACATAGTGAGTCTCAAAGAAGTCAACACCAACAAGTACTAGCTTGTGCATTGAGTACCAAACAGGAAAACATTTTCACATCAAAATGCATTGAATACAAAATTCTATGAGTTTTAAAGCAGTTGAGTACCAAAGTACCACTGTAGTTCTAAAAGTAGCTCAATTAAACAAATGGGTCAGAAATATTATATTTGCTCATTTATTTATTGAAGCTATATTTTTGTATATGGTAAAAGTATGTGAACTTTGGCTTTCAGTAACTAGTATAAATCACTTAGGCAGGAATAACTGCAGCTAAATATTTCTGATAACTCTTGATCATTCCTGCACATCAGCTTAAAGTAATTTTAGCCCATTCCTCCTTACAGAACAGAATCAACTAAGGATGTTGTTGGACTTCCTCAAATGAATTACCCACTTCAGGTCCTTTTACAACATTTCTATAGGATTAAGAGTAGAACTTTGATTTGGCCATTCCACATGACACTTTAATCACATGATAGCTAGAACTTTGAGAACCATTTGTAAGTCTCCTTTTTCAGTGCCATTGTAACTTCAAATGGTTGCACATGGCTGTACAAATGGTTTGTAAATGAGGACTATCTGTAAATGTCAGTATTCAAGGGAAAAAAATGATGACATCATGACGTTATGACAATCCTGAAAAATTGTGAAGCTGCAGTAGAGAGCTTTTCTCTGTTGGAGAAATGGCAAAATACATTTATGTATACAGTATGCTTATAATGAATACAGGCAGTCCAAAACTTACTATAGTTCATTTAGTGACTATCGAAGTTAAAATGGCACTAAAAAAGTAACACGACCATTTTTCACACTTATGATCATAGCAGACTACCCGTGGTCAGGTGATCCAAATTCAGACGCTTGACAAATACTCATATTTATGATGGTTGCAGTGTTCTGGGGGTCACTGGGTTTTGTGACTTTCTGACCAGCAAAGCAATGGGAAAGGCAGATTCACCTAGCAACCATGCTACTAACCTAGCAACTGCAATGGCAAAACAGTTGTACAATAGGCAAGTCTCATTTAGCAACATAAATTTTGGGTTCAATTTTGGTCATACGTCGCGGATTACCTATACTGTATTTAACAAGTGGTTCAAGATTGAACAGAAAATTAAGAATAAGATGTGTGATATCTGCTTCATTGTTTCATGTATTTATGGATACATGTATAAAGAATATATGATGATATCAGTGTTATGTTGGCTGAAGACATAAATTGTTAAGAGACATATTTTTGTATGCCTCAATTCAAACATGACTTTTTATGGGACTGTTAGCTACGTGAACCCAGGAAAAGACACATTATATATTTGCCTAAATAGCTGAAAATTCCTAATGTAGTGAACTAGTGCAAGTTATACTTATACGATGGAATAGAAATAAAAATACACGCTGTGGAATTTGATTTGATATTTGCTGAATATGGTGATATTAAAATGTTTAAATGGTGGTAGAAAAGTAACGGATAGTATATGGTTTAACAATGGTTTATTAGACCATACTCATCCACTTTGTTGAAGATTGGAAGTCATTACTCAGCAAAACATAAAAATAATCAGCAGAGGGAACAAGGCACTTAAATGACTAGATGGTGAATGAATGTGGCTTGAATATTAAGAGACTAATTAAGTAGTTTGTAGAGAGAATAAGCATCACATTGCAAAATAAATATATAAAGGAAGACCAGTGGATCAAAAGGAAGGGAAGTCTAAAGAAGTGATACTTAGGTGATGCTAACAAGATCCTCAGAAAGGAGTTGAAAGAAAGAAAAAACATGCACAGCAGCCTTTTTCAGGGGAGGATTACCAATCTTATGAAGGCAGATTCATGCTCAGAATATTTTGGTGTAGCCTCTCTTGCATCTATCATAAGGTTAGAAACAAAAACAACAGAAGAAATCCCCAACCTATGAACAACTGACAAAAAATAGATGTACGGTATCTTCTGAGATCTATTGCAGTCTACAGATTTGAGAAACAAATATGGAAAAAGACAGGCTGTCATTATTTGAAAATTCATTGATTTTTATGTATCTGTAGTTTATGAGTCTATTATGGTTTTAATGTATCTTTGGTTTTAACTGTTTTATACTTACGTAAAAATGACAGGTGTGCTTTTCTTACATGCTGAAAGTACCGGTACATTTTCTTAAGATTTCATTATCTGTGATTGTTTGGCTAGAATGGAGGATCAGCCTTCTGTGAATAGACAGCTGTCTACATATATTTTCACTCATATTATCTGTTGTATTTCAAAATATATTAACAAATTCTGTTAAGAAATACACACATATATACATGTTAGTTCCTGCAGTTTTCTTCTCAAGATTATTCAAGTGGTTTACAACTGCCTTCTTCTTAAGAGTTGAGAGAAAGTGACTGGCCAAAGTTTATCCAGTTTCCTTTGTGCCTAAAGCAGGGCCAAAACTCATGGTTGACTGGTTTCTAATCTGATAATTTAATCACTTGCAGGACAAATACTGAAAACAGCAACAAATTTTCTACTGGTTCTATTCTGCTGCTGTTACTTTATAGTTTTTTCTATGTGCATCTAGAAATAAATCTACCATTATCTTTTGACACTGTCTACTGTTTTTGGTGTTCCAGGTAGAATGTATCCTTTTATTTATTTCTATGTTGATGTTTTTTCTTTTATTATATATACTAGTTAATCCCAAAGTTATCTCAAAATAATGAATTTAACTTAATGTGTAAAATATAAAGGTTAAAAATAATACACGTTTTAAAGTAAAATACATGTAAATCCAAAAGAATTTAATAAGTTACTTGCAGTGTTATTGCAGGCAACAACATCTACACAGTTTTAGTTCCAAATCCACAAAAACACACAAAATTTATACAAATCAGCATAGTAAAAATTAATGCCTTAAAGACTTTGCTGGCAGAATTGATTTGTAAATTCTAGAATGGGTTTTTCTTCTATTTTTCTTCTTTTCTTACAAAAGATTTACAAGTGAAATATTACTACAAAATTTTTATAAGGGTTTTTGTTTTGCAAAACATTTACAATTTGACCATCAACTATTTCTGTTTCAAGATATTTTTAACACTTTATGCTGCACATCAATTTTTGTGGGATGACAATTGTGACATGCATTAACAAAAATCACAAGGTATCAGAAATGGAGACTTAAATACAAATTTTGCTGCAATAAACAATTATAAAATTGAAAAATATGATTCAAACATCATGCTTACCTAACAAAAACTTTTTCTAAGTTACATATTTTATTACTTTTCGCATGAAACAATGTGATAATGACATAACACCAATTTGTAAGTAATCAGAAAACACGTATAAAACCCTATCCCAATAAAGCATATTAAAAGGGGGAAAAAAAACTATTCCAACACTGGAATTCTATCATGATAAATACACTTTGCACTTGTAAATACAATAAAGCAAAATTTCATAATGGTGGCCAAGAGATGAACAGTGAAATGCCATTAAACAAGCTACTACAGCACATCTGTGCCCTATTACATACAACAGTTATATCCCACCAAGTCAAATAAAGGACACTGAAATTTACGATTCTTCTAAGAATGAAAAGTGGACTCAGAACGGTATGCAGAACAGACTATCAAAATGTTTTTAATTCCAGGAGTAATAAGTGCACCTGCTAAATCAATTTTATCTATATTAAGTTTTGTGACACCAAACAAATTTTGATATACTTGCCACATATTACAATAATTTTCATTTCAGATTTGCATACTTAAATATGCAAAAACAATATTTAACAATTGTGTACTTAACTTTTTAAGTTTATAAAGTTTTTTTAAAATCTATTAACATGATTCTATTAGGAAATGTCACTTGCTTAACTAGTTTTCAGCACTGATTGTAAAGCATAATGGTAAATATTCATTTGATGTTGAAATACACCTACAGCAGAAATTAATTAGTATTATCTAGTGGCCATCTATATTTAATATATTGTCAATTTGATGTTTTAAAGCCAGATATACCAGTTGAGAATACTTTAAATGAGATATACAAAATGATAGAAAAGACCCCAACTAATATTTAAAGTGTGTTAAATCTTTACAAAGGGTATAAGAAATGTAAAATTTATAACCAGAGTAAAATTGTTTTTTTGTTATATATGTGAGCTCAAAGTATGAAAGACTTTCAGCTTTATATGTCACAACACAGGGCATTCCTAAAGTGTACATAGTACAAACAATTACCAGTAGATCTCTGTCTTTAAAAATGCATGCAATGTCACAAAACTGGGACTTGTATATGTTTATAAAAGTTGTTTGTTTGAAGTTTCAAGCAGTTCCCAACACAAAGTATATTGTTAAAGGAAGTTTTAATTGCCTGCACTGTATTTTTAAGTTATATCATCCAAATATTTTATTGTAAAAATGTAAAAATTGTTCTTGAGAAGTTTTCAACAGGATAGATTGCAAATCATAATTTTTATGTCAAAATTGTTTAAAAACCCAAAGTACTTTTAGCCATATTATTTTTTCTGCATTCAAATTTATAACAATTGCCACAAACCAGGAAAAGACAGCAGCACAGGAAAAATTTTCACAATATAATTAAGATAATGGAGATTCCTGTCCATAAACCAATAAGCTCATCATTAACAATTGTTATATACACAAAATATGCATTCCTTTTAAAGGAACCTAATTGGATGAACAGCAATCAGTAAAAAGAGCTGGATCTGTAACAATATTTATTTTGTTTTACTATTTTTCAGTGAGCTGTTATTAAAGAAACCCACATTACAGACACTTCATACATGTTCAGAATATATTTTGTTTTTGAAAAATGGAAAAAAAATCATAATTATTTGCTTAATTTCCGTGATACAGGATGGGGAACAAGTAAAAAAATTGCTAGGCTCCAAAAAACTTTTGCAAAATACTCTGTGCATCCGAATTGTTATATCAGTAGAAGAGAACACATATAACTCGGGGTTGGATATGTGGAGTCCTTGGTACTCTCTGAGCTTGATTATTGGCCTGAGACATTTTGCTACCAGACTAGGTAACATCCTCAGTGCTGAGACGAAGTGGGTTTTGTAGCAGCTTGCCCTGCTAACTTGGATGGGGACGACATTTTCTTCTTGATAGTTCCTTGACTATACTGTTATTTATTGCTTAATTGTCTGGTGTTAATTCCTGCTTTCATGCTGCAGAAGATATGTTTCGACTTTGTTTCCTTTTTAACTTTTTTCTTTTTAAAAAAATGATAAATAAATGTTGTTTATCTTTATGCATCTAAATATCCTACCTGTTTATCTTATCACCTACTTTACTTCCAGGAATTCCCTAGCATTTTTTGATTTGGTTTAGTGTAGGATGGTCAGTTTCCCAGTTGAAACCATGTGTTATGAAATGAAGGAATTTTTATCTTGTCTTCTGCTTGCTACTGTTCACAGATGCATGATCCTAGTCTTCTGTCATACATAGTGGCTGTTACATTGTTAAATTGGGAGTACTCAGACAAACTATCATTATACAAAAAGTTAATCAAGGGACTACCAAGAGAAAACCAGAACCCAACCACACCAAGAGGGCAAGTTACTGTACATAAACAGAGATCAAAACCACTCCTTCTAGCACTGAGGATGTTACCTAGTCTAATAGCAAATAACTAAGCTCAGAGGGCACCACAATCTGTTAAGTGGCACAAGATTTTTTTCAAAGGGAAGAAAAGGTTGAAACCTTTCTTGCTGGACAGAAACTCTTGAGCAAACCAAAATTAACTCTTTGGATCCCAGCCAATATTTGGAGCAAAGGTAACAGATAATTACTTCAGAGTTATACTTTTGGTTGCTAATCTTTTTCTTTGGTTAGTTTGGTTAATTCTAAATTATTCAGTATGTTTTACCCTAATGTTTGCTATTGAAAAATGTTATAAATGATGCATAAATGCTACATTCTTATAACATTCTAATTCCCATTATCTCCAAGTGTTGAATAAAATTTAAATATTTAAATTACTGGCTTCAAAACAGAGATTAATCACTTTTTAAGAATAGATCCTGTGTCATGAAATGGGATGAACTAGGATACAAGATTTGTAACACATATTATCAAATTTAATTTTTACATAAAAATTAATTAAATTTTTATGTTAATATATTTCTGAAATTCAGTATTTACTACAGAATACACTGGCTCTGTAGATCTCTCATCTCTCCTAGAAAGAGAATAATCTGCATTTACTGATTGTCATTATATACACTACTATAATGTAGTGGCCAAAATTATCTGAGATGTACCTCAGATCCATTTCATATGCTGCCATCTGATTTTTAACAAATGAATAAAGATGGCCCAATTTAATATATATGTCTCACAAAGAAAAAAAGTTTTCATCTTCACTAGAGTACTTCATATTTTTGTGCCTTTTGGACAAAGTAAATTCCCATGAAAATACTAGATTTTTAAAGGAAAACTCTAATCAGCAGCAATTCTGTTGCATATTCTTACAGTTTGTTGCTACAACAAACGTTTACAACTGATAAATCCAATTAAAAATTATTTATGTGATACAGAGCTACAGAAATCAGTGTTATGTGGAAGTAATATTTTCCTAATCTGTTTTATCCATAATTTATCTATATGAATTGGTTCTACTTTTTCTTTTTTAATGTCTTATTGTACAAAGTACACTTTCTATGCTAATTCTCCAGCTTGAAATACTTATAGTAATCAAGACTGAATACATGATTTCCTGCTCTGTAATACACTTTTACCAGCCCACTTCCATATCTTGAAAAGTATGTAAACTTAAGTGCAGTTCTAGGCATCTATGTAACATTATTTCAGAATTCCTCCATGTTTGCTGAAACATTTGGAGTTGCTGGATTTGAATCTTGAGAAATGGCTGCTACTGTGACAATTCTTGGAGATCCAAGAACCTCAGTAACTGAAGGGTCCAATTCACCTGAGGTAACGATAGCAAGGGCTGTTCCTCCACCCTTCTTGTTCTGATGTGTTTTGACATGCTTGGAGAGATGATCACTTCGCATAAATCTTTTAGAACACTCTGGACATTCAAATCTTTTTTCCCCTGTCAAGAAATTTTCAAATTAACATCAAGGGAATAATCATCTAAGTATAACATAGTACAGTGCCATAACTAACCATTTTTCCTGTAAGTATACCTTCAATTTAACAATCTGATGGAAGAAAGAGGTATCTGTTAAAATCAAATGCTGCTTAAAGAGCCAATTAGAGTTTTTGATGTGAGAGAAGAAAAAGTGCTGGAGAAAACAGAAAACTTGTGGGCTGCTGGGATAAGATTGCTGGCAATGATGGCAATGATGGCGATAAAAGGTTAGTAGGGAAAGTGTTATACGTTGTAAAGATTTTCAGTTTAAATAATGAAGTCTTCAAAATAGTTTTATTAAATTGAAGGCTTATTGTATTAAAACATATATTCAAATGATTCTCAATGTAATTGATATTTAAAGTGAAGCTAAATAACTGAAGAATTTACCGTATTTTTCGGAATATAAGACACTCCGAAGTATAAGACCCACCTAGCTTTTGGGGAGGAAAACAAGGGGGAGGGAAATCTGCCTGTCTCCCACCAGTTTGTCTCCTTGCAGCAAACAACCTGTTTCAGCTTCAACACAGCCTGATTAGCACAAGCAGCTGATTGTCAGTATGATGGGCCTTCTGACGATCATCTGTTTCAGGCTGCAGGGATTGCCATTGCCTATTGCAGCCTCCATGTGCCCCATTTTCGGCCTCTGCATCCTGTTTCCAGCCTCTGCACGCCCCATTTTCCACCTGTTCTGGGCGGTGGGGATCGGAATTGGCAGAAAATGGGGCATGTGGAGGCAGCAATAGGCAATGGCAATCTCTGCAGCCTGAAACAGCTGAAACAGGCCAGTCCTACCAACAATCAGCTGCTTGTGCTAATCAGGCTGTGCTGAAGCTGAAACAAGCTGTTTGCTGTAAGGAGGCAAATTGCTGGGAGGCAGAAGCCGAAGGGTGGATAGGGCTTCGGCCACATACACTGTATAAGACGCACAGACATTTTCATCCACTTTTCAGGGTGGAAAAAGTGCGTCCTATATTCTGAAAAATATGGTATGTATATAAATTATTTCATGGGAATGCTTTTAAAAATGTTGGTACAATCTGCATGAATAAGTACTGAATACTTATATATGCAGTATAATATTTATACCTCTTTGAGTCCTTTCTTCCTTTTTTTACAGTTATTACCAATTTGAAACATCTTAAGCAGCTCTATATCTATGCATTTCTAAAGTGTTTGTCATATACAACAATAAACACAAGCAAGCATAAATTAAGAACATACTATGTATCAATACCAAAACATAAAATGTCTTCTACATGCACTTAACTGAAATGAAAGGCTCTGAATGTTTCTTTTTTGGAATAAAAGCAGTTTAAAATATTGTCTCCACAACTAACACAACAAAAAGATTATTCCTGATTGTTGTACAGTTAACATCTTTAGGCAATACAGAGATTTTATGGTATAATCATGAAAGTCTCTAACAATAATTGCAATAGTCGAATAGATGTATAAGAAGACAATTCAAGGGGATCCTGGTTCCAGCTCATTTAAACACTTATAGGTTAATACTTCAAATCTGAGTCAAGTCTATTAATAATCAGTAGCCAGTTCTATGTACAATTTTAGGTTATTAGTTATATGTGCTGCATCATAATTTTTGTTGCATTTTTCATGAACAATAGCATCTATACAGTGTATACGAGTAGCACTCAATGACTAATTGTAACACAGAAATGAGATTATTAATAGCAATAGCACTCAAAACTTATAGCACTTTATAGCACTTTCTAAGTGGTTTACAAATATCAGCATATTGCCCCCAACAATCTTGGTCCTCATTTTACTGACCTTGGAAGGATGGAAGGCTGAGTCAACCTTGAGCTGGTTACGATCAAACTAGAGGCTGTGGGGCAGAATTAGTCTACAATACTGCATTCTTAACTGTGCCATTGTGCCAGCGTCATAAAATATACTCTTTGCCATCAGAGCAACTTGGGCTTCCAGTAAAATGTTTATTCTATGAGCATCTCCCACTCCATTCCTATGTGTCTAGAAAGTTCAATATCCAGAATAGGAAATTATCTATATCCTATATCTAGAACTGCCAGGCACAGAAATTCTGTTACCAGCATTTATTTATTCAAATTAGATTTTACTGAATTTGTCCCTATGCCCTGATTCAGATAAGTCTTACAAACTAAGCTGTATTTCAGGAGGATGCTGATGACATTATTCTTCCAATTGACTAAGAAATAATCTGAGGGTCCTCAGAAATAAGATAGGGATTTCCAATGCAATACAACTACCAGAAGCCAGAAAGATTTACTCTGCGACCAACCATCAAATAGGAGTGCAACCATCTTTTTCCTCTCTCATAAGGATGATCAGTCAACAGCGCTAAAAACAATTATAATTATTGTTAAAGGTTATCAAGAAATCAAGCAATTATATTTCTATTCCTTAGGACAGAATATTCATCATAATCAATTCAATCCCAAAATAAGATCTTAGGTCTAACTGAAATGTGTTCTAAAATACTAGTTTTCGACAATATTATTTCAGTTAGTTCACCACTATCTTTTGATTATCTTCTCAAATAGAAATGCAATGACCAAGCAATCATGATACAGTGTGATCTTTTTAATTGTTAACATATGTATTCTTTCACTTAGCTTCCAATTTACATCGTGTACATACATCTAATCAAAGAGTACTCTTCATACAATTTCGCACTGTATCTTAAGAATTGAAATTGAAATTATGTATTGTAAAAATCAACATGGAAAGGAACACTAGGCTTAAAAAGAAAAATAGTCTGAATAGTTATTACCCACAACAAGTTACACTGTACTATTATCAGTTAATTATAATTTTTTCAAATACAAACTGAAAACAAATTCACCAAGTAACATGCAGGGATTGATCCCTTTATACTCACTTTATCTCAGGGTTAAAGAACTGAGAAACTATGATTATTCAATAAATGCAAAAATGAATAGTAACACTTATTGTGATACTTCTCAAATGTATCCCAATTATTTTTAAATAGTAATTGAGCTTTCATTTCCATTAATCTAAAAAATTAAGCTCAATAAGGACTCTGGAGTATTTATCAGCAAGTTCTGACTGAAGGAAACATATTCAAAAGTTATATAAGTTTAAACGTCAGAACATTAAAATGTAAACAAATTTTATTTTAAAAATATTTATCTAAACTGTTCACCCACCTGTATGGGTTCGTCTATGTCTCTGTAATTCATCACTTCTTGTAAATCTTTTCCCACAGAAAATCCAATTGCACACAAATGGCCTTTCTCCTGTATGCCAGCGAAGATGTGCCCGAAGATGAGATGTTTTCCCATATACTTTACCACAGCCTTCAATATGGCAGATATGTTGTTTCTTTTTTCCTGGTTCATTGCTGCTTCTATTAAATACAAATCACTATTAGTTAAAGAACAATTTCAAATAAGGGATACGTTAATAAAAATAATGTCATTAAAGATGTAACAGGAATATGTAAGCAGAATAAATGCTTTGATCCCAAGACATTTGATATTTAATAGTAATTATGGCAAATACCTTCCATCCCCTTCTCTACAATTAGGGCATGAACAAGCAACTCTTCTTAATCTTTTGCCAGGCTGCACTTCTTGATCAGATGCTTGCTGAGCTTGTTGCAGCTGCACTTGAGTTATTTGATCAGGACTAACTGCACCCATTGCTGCATTAGCTATACCTCCAACCGCTACAGTTACAGGGGCTATTGTTGCTTGCTGTACTTTCACTCCTCCATCCTGTCCTTGTTGTTGACCTGAAAAGTAAGAAAACTTTTAATTTCTTATTTAATACAGCGAGATCATAACATATTGTTGAATCTTGTTTACTACATAAAAATCAGTTCTACAAGTATATAAAAGCAACTTATACAAATACTTCTTGTATACATATCTCAACTGTATTAAACCTCAAAATTTTAAATTAAATATATTATTAATACTGAAACACACTTTCTGCTAACTATAAATATACAGTAACTATGGAGTGACAGAATTGCTGAATTCCTCATCTGAGCTTGCTATCATGACTGTAGTAATTTCTACACTGCATAGTAAAAACCACTGCAAAAATGTCTGTGGAGATTCTCAATCACCCAGGTCATAGTTGTCTCAAAGGTCCTTTTTCCAAAAAGGCAACTGGACTGTTTTTTCCTTAGGAAGAATAAGAAAGCATTTTGTTTATCATTCTCTCCCACCATACCAAATGATTAAGCTTCTTGAATGAGAAGCTAAAAGATTCTGAAATCAATGCTCAGTTTCAAAGGAATGTATAAAACTCAGAAGGACTTGCAGAAGCAATAAAATACCAAAAGACAATAAGAA
Organism: Aparallactus werneri; assembly: GCA_032468035.1. Classification (NCBI taxonomy): domain Eukaryota; kingdom Metazoa; phylum Chordata; class Lepidosauria; order Squamata; family Lamprophiidae; genus Aparallactus; species Aparallactus werneri. The sequence continues at coordinate 29,426 of JANHFQ010008504.1, read as the reverse complement.
GAAAAGCACTTTAAACAGAAAAAAAGTGATATATGAAAATGATGAAACACAGTATTTATCGCCTTCTTTAAAGCATATTTACTGTATAAGAAAAATCTGCATCAAGGGGGAACTGATCAGAACACACGACTTAATGAAGTCAGTAACCAGGGTAAAGGACGTGACTAGCTTCATTTGGCCAAAGATCTTACACATTCATACCGTAAGTGGAACACTTAAGAAGTATGTACAGTTGTTTCAGCAAAAAACAACAAAAAAGGGAAAAATCAAAGATGACATGAGATGAGGAGAAAAGATTAGCTTCATGGGAAGGAAGGAAAGAGATGGAGGTAAGGATGAGAATGTATAGTAATTAGTCAAGAAAATAAAAGCAAATCTAGTTTAGTTGTTTGGGTTTTTAAAAGTCTTTTCCCTAATCACTACCAATCTTCCAGGGTATGTGCATGTTCCAACAATTATGTTTGATTGTCTTTTTTATTTTCCATTTTGATAATGCCATCCTAATTCATAAATACCGTATTTTTTGGAGTATAAGACGCACTTCCCCCCTAAAAGAGGCTGAAAATTAGGGTGTACCTTATACTTCGAATGTAGCTCCGCCCACCTGCTATTTTTGCCCTCCCTGCATACCTGTTCCAGGCTGCAGAGCACATTGCAGCCTCCGTGCCTGTTCCTCCCTTTTCAGTAAGGCTGCAGGGATCGCTACCTCCGTACAACAGCTGATTGGGGCTGCTCATGCTGAATCAGTCTGTGCTAAAACTGAAACTGGCTAAAGCACAGGGAAAAAAAATCTGAGGCAGATTTGCCCCCCTCCTTTATCTCCTGTGCTGAAGCCAGTTTCAGTTTCAGCACAGGCTGATTCAGCTGGAGCAGCCCCAATCAGCTGTTGTGGGCTGCTGGGGAGGAAAACAAGGGGGGGGAGGGAGAATCTCTGCCTCCCGGATTTCCCCCCCCTTTGTCTCCTGTTCTGAAGTCTGTTTCAGTTTCAGCCTGATTTAGCACAGAAGACAAATTGCTGGGAGGGAGATATAGGTCCTCCCTCTTGTTTTCCTCCGCAAAAGTTGGGGGCGTCTTATACTTCAGAGCATCTTATACTCTGAAAAATAGGTAATTATTTAGGAAAGAGACCTTATCCTCATATTAGAAAATAAAATATGAGATAAGGATTTCTTCAGAGGTGAAAGATCTGATCTATTTTATTTTGTGGACAATATTATACCCAAGCCTAGTCACATAAAAGAACTGTTAGAAAAATAAATAACTAAAAAAATCAGATTGGAATGAATTGGTGAAATAATTAATAGGCGGGTAGTCTATGACTCATAATTATTCCAAGGATGAAAGGAAATAAATACAATGCCCCAAATACTGGAGTATAGATAATGGATCACTAGGCAGATCCAATTCTAAGGGTGGGCTTTAAACAGGCTATCTAAACAGGTTTTGGATTTTACTGCATTTTTTTCCTTAGTCAAGGTAAAAGCCAGTGAATCATCTTTTTTCCTTTGTTCTTTAAAAAAATTACAGAGGGCTGCAGGAGGCTGTTGTGGCTGAAAACAGGGCCAGGGGGGCTGACAAAACAAACTGAAAACAAAAGGAGAAATGTTTCCTCTTTTGCATTTGAGCATCTAAGAAAGGACACAAAAGGAGAAAGGGTAAGACGGAGAAATAGAAGGAAAGAGCAAGGAAGGAAAAATAAAGAAAGAGGGGAAGAAAGAAAGGAGAATGAAGAGGGAAGGGGAAAAAGGAAAGGAAGTAAGTTATAATGAGAGGGAGGGTCCGAGGGAAGTCCTGCCTTAGTACTTGGCCAACACAGGTGCCCACCTGACATGAGTGATGTCAAACTGGTCACACCAACCTGGCCACCCAAGGTAAAACAAAACCCTGATGCGGCCCTCAATAAAATCGAGTTTGACACCCTTGGTCTAGATCGGGGGTCGGCAACCTGGGGGCCAAGGGCCGCATGCGGCTCTTGGACCCTCTCCTCCCAAAGGGTCGGTGCCGCCACAGAGAAGGCTGCCCTACATGGTCCCACCAGCCGACACTGTTTAACTGACGGAACCTGTAAGAGGCCGACTCTGTGGGATCTAATAGGACGCTGGGAGGCAAATGGTTGTAGGATGTGGATGAGATGAGAGAGAAAAGGAAATTGCATCCCCTTTTCTCTCTATCTTGCACACGCACGCACACACAAGCAGGATACCCTCCTGGGCCGGGATCCTGGGAAGGGCCAGGAAGGAGCTCCCCCACCTCGCCAGCCAGCTTCTCCTCTGGGCCAGATCCACCACAGGCCATGGTACATGGTAAGGGCTGCAACGGGATTGGGGTTTTTTGGGGGGGGGAAGGGGGTGCACAAAGCTGCAGCAAAGCTATCTTCCGGCTGTGTTTGCTTTTGGCTAATTTGCCATGCCCACATAGGTGTGGCCAAGGGGGGGTCATGTGACTGGGTAGGAGTATCATTAAGTTGGCCACACCCACCCAGGTTTAGTGGCACTCAGCGTTTTGTTTTCCGTGGGAAACATGCCCAAGAGGCTCTTTGAGGGAAAACGGTTGCCGCAATAATGCTGCAATAATGCATTTCATCCAGGAACTTCTAGAGCTACCCCGCAACCACCTTCCCCTGAAAGAGAAGTTTGGAAATATGTTGAAACCTATTATACAATATGGTGAAGTCTAGTGATGGCTTCTTAAGAAAAGGGCAGGCCATAATCACCTTAAAATGCGGGGGCACCAACTTTTCCCACAGGGAAGCATTAACCACTGCTAGAATCCATCTCCATGTCATCTTCCTGGAAGCTTTTGTAAGCCAAGAGGGGCATAAACCTAAAACACAAGTAACTGTACTCATATTCTTTAGAATCTGTTTACTTCCTCAGGAACAACAGGGTCAAACCATTCCTAGATAACTGGGCAACTTGCCCTGGGTTGTTCCACCAGAACAGCAACTGGGAATGAATCTGAACAATTTTGTCTTCCAGAAAAACCGGCAAATTCCTCAGCATTTCTCCTTAGGTAGGTTTCTGTATCCTTCTTCGGTAGGAGGAGGCTGTTGGCCAATTATATGCAAACACAATTAATGTGAAGAAGTACTTTGCTGCCTGAATCGCCATGTGGTAGGTTTTAATAGCAGCTTTTATCCATGTTTGGGTTTATCAAACCCTTGTCTTCTGCCAGTGATGCTCTAGACCAGAGGTCCCCAACCAGTGGTCTGCGGGAAAATTTTGGTGGCCCGTGGCACACTTAGGTGGAGGAGCTGCTCCCACTGACCAATGGGCCTGTGGGAGCTCTGTAAGAGCTCCTGTGCCTAGAACTCTGGAGTGGCAGCATAGGCGGGCTGAAGCAATGTGTGTTGGCAACCCATGGCTCTTTGTTTTCCCTGCTGTGGCTTCTGGCTTCCCACTGGCTGGCCCTGCCCCTTGCCCACCCCTCCCACTCACTCATCGCCTGCCCTGAGAAGGGAAGGGCGGAGGATGGAGATTTGCTCCGTTTTCCAGGGCAAGAGTGAAGCTTTATCTGCTGCTGGGTCGTGCAGGTGTTTCTTCCAACACTTCTTGGTACTCCACACATCTCAGTTGCAAGGGGAGACGCACAACTTCCTCTCAGCCCCAAGACACTGGGCTAACCTTGCCATTTCTCTCCGCTGCTGCTGTTGGCACCTCTGTGGCTTTCCAGTGCTCTTGCAGCACAGTTAAATTTAGCACACTTCACAGTGGAGGAAACAACGTCCCCTCCTCTTCCTGGAGTAATTACGACATGGAGCATTGGCTGCAGCTGAGTCAAACCAGTGTTTTGGGGCTGAGACGTGTGGCATCTCCCCGTGCGACCGAGGTGTGCCCAGCACCAACAAAGGCCGAAGAAGCACATGTGAGACTCAGAGAATATCAGAGAATCAGAATGTGAGAGAGAGAGGAGAGACATGAGAGAGATACAGAAAGAGACAGACAGACAGAGGGAGAAAGATGAGAGAAAGAAAGAGATCAGCGAGAAAAAGATCAGCGAGAGAGAAACGGGAGAGAGAAAGAGAGATACACACAGAGAAAGAGATGTGTGTGAGAGAAAAAGAGATCAGAGAGAGAGAAGGGGACAGAGATGATACAGAGAGAGAGAGAGACAGAAAGAGAGACAGACAGACAGAGGGAGAGAGATGAGAAAGAGAACAAGATCAGAAACAAACAGATAAAGAGAAAAGGGGGAGAGAAAGAGAGATGAGAGATACAGAGAGACAGAAAGAGAGAGAGATATGAGAAAGATCAGAGACAGACAAAGAGAGAGGGGGAGAAAGAGAGAGATGAGAGAGATATATGAAAGATCCCAGTGTTTTGTTTTCTGTGGGAAATGGGTCCAAATTGAGTGTTTAAGATTGCAGAAACAGGCAGCCAAGTTAAGTGCGTGCCTGAAGGACCTATCCTGTCGCTAAAGTCCAGGTGCTTCAGCGAGTGTTGCGCTGGATTCATATTAGTGGTCCCCAGGATTTAAAAATATGAATTTGGTGGTCCCTAAGGTCCAAAAGGTTGGGGACTTCTGCTCTAGACATCTCTTCATCCATTTAATCCCTCTCAATATCTTTATATACCATGGAGGGAATGAAGAAATCTACGGGTTGGGAGAGGTTGCATGGGCGCTATCCTATTTGGACCCTCAGTCCCCTTCCTACTCCACGGGGTGACAAGAAGCTTCAGAGAACTACACAGATCTGCAGTTAAAATCCCCAATTCCTTCTGAAATCCATTTGTGTTGATTAACTGTTGGGGGCAGATCATCTTAAAAGATCCTGCTTCTCTACAAGGGTGTGCAGGCCTAGAGAAACCCATTGCCACCAGATTATATGCTGATCATGACAGGGAAGCAAAGATATGCCCACCATTTCTAGATTACATAGGGACTGTTCTGAAAAGAACATCAGATTGGGTGTGTATTCCTACCTTGACCCTGGATGATCTAGAATAGGCCTATAGAATCATGCTTCCATGAAATCCTGGGCTACCTCCAACATCACCTCCAGGGATGGCAGATTGTAACTCCCACAACTAAAGCCTGGGTAATTCTACTGCCAGCCCTGAGGTGAGGTCCAGGAGCCTGGATAGGAAGCTGCCATGCAGGGAAGCTGATACAATAGTAGCATCCCATCTGATTTCTGAAGGCCAACGTAAGAAAAAGAGTCTCATAACTTGACACTTGTTGAGCCATACTCCCGGTGGCTGCAGACACTCTTTGATGGTAACAGCCATACCCACTCCTCAATTCTTTAATCTAGTCCGGTACCATACTCGATAACCTGCTGGGAATATTTCTGAGAGAGCACACCTCCCTCCAGGCTCAGCCAGGTTTCAGTGAAACAAGCCAGATCACTATTCTATGCAAAAAACAATAAGGCAAGCCTTTAGGTTGATCAGCAACCTAAAACCAAACCCCACACAGATCTGCTGACCAAATATATGAGGTGAGGGCAAGATCTGCTGAACAAATATATGAGGTGTGGGCAAGAGAGCAGCATTACCATATTGTTTACACTATAAGACGTATGTGACCATAAGATGTAGCTAGGTTTAGAGGAGGGAAACAAGAAAAAAAAAATCAGGCGGTGCCTAAGAGGATCACAGATAGGTGTCCTCTCATGTGCCAGCTCTGCCTATTGACTCCTTACTGCGGAAAAGAGTCAGAAGAGGCAGGCAATGATAAAGGCAGAAGCGATAGGGTTCAGCACTGTAAAAGGACCCGGCCGCTGCAACCTGGTTGCTATTCACCAAAGGACCGACCCCAACACACAGACATTTCCACCCACTTTTTTTGGGGAAAAGTGTGTCTTATGGAGTGAAAAATAAAGAAAATACTGAGTTCTTGTTCTCGATGTCTTTCTTTGCCTCCCATATTTCCTATTATTTGGCATCACTAAAATACATTGCCTTATCCTGCCTTCCACAGCAACCATTCCAACCTCCCCAACTTCAATACTCTTATTGATCTAAAAAGGGAATCTTCTCCAACTAGCAAACAACTGGGGTAAAGTGAGAACAAAAGGCACTTTCAAAATCTATCTCAACTCTGAAGATTCGAAAAATGTACATTACTTTTAACCCATATGTGTGACAAAGACCACAAAGAATCTTCCTATAAATATCCAATTCCATGAAAATATACACACAACACACATGCACCCAAACACCCACAGTATTCCTGGTAATCAACGTCATCAGCATATTCAAAGGTAAAGAAATCCATACAAATAGATGACATATGGTTTACACTCGTGAGTGTTTCACAGATTTCATAGAATATATTTGGGGAATAAATTGGGGCCTGATATGCACCTGCAGCTTCCCTATAGCTACCCTGACCTTTAAGTATATTAAGGCTTTTGGGTGGGCAAGATAACCAATTTCTTTTTTTTTATTTTCTTAATCCAATTTAATGGAATAGAAGCTATCAGTATATTAATAACAATATAGACCTAGTAAAAATAAATGTATTGCATATTAAATTGATTTGTATCTCTAAGTTCTGTAATTCAACTCTACTTACATTGATTCATGTAGAGTAACTATATTTTTTCAACTTTACTGTCCAGAGAACACACTTATATAATAAAGCTATCCTACTGACTGTACTTAAAGCCTTAGTTTTATTTTTAATGTATTTGTCTTAATGGACAATCAAAATTAAAAAAATCTTTTAATCAATGTTAATATAATAAAAATGTAACATTAACCACATATTTAAAAAATAGATAAAATTGAGTATTTATGAAAAATACATACATAGTATATATATTGTAATACACACACATATACAATATATATAAAAATAAGGATCTATATGAGAGCTATATAGACCAGTGGTTCTCAACCTGGGGGTC
>JANHFQ010008479.1:140409-152436 GCA_032468035.1 Aparallactus werneri | reverse complement strand
GCCCGGAGTCCGTGAGGAGGTGGGCAGCATACAAGCTCTAACAATAAATAAAATAAAATAAAATAAATAAAATAAAATAAAATAAAAAATAAAAAAAAATAAAAAATAAAATAAAATAAAATAAAATAAAATAAAATAAAATAAAATAAAAATAAAAAAATAAAAAAAAATAAAAAAATAAAATAAAATAAAATAAAATAAAATAAAATTTAAAAAAGCCTGCTTGGTGTAATGGTTAAGATACCAGGTTAGAAACCAGGATATTGTCAGTTCTAGTTCTACCTTAGGCACAAAGCCAGCAGGGAGACTTTGGCTAGCCAGGAAAAGTGCTGGGACTTGTCTGGGCAGTCTCCAAGAGTTGGGCACAGTCAAACAAGAGAAAACAAATGTATATACAAAAAGAACAAATAGATAAGAAAAAGAAAGCTTATTTATGGATCACTTTATTAAAATGGAGTATAAATATATCTTACTTCTCTTGAACCTCAAGCATGTTCCCAATATATTATATCTTCACAAAATACAAATGCACATTTTAAGAATTTGATAGTCTTGTGATATTTGTAAAACAATATTGGCAACTTACCCAGAATCCTTGTTCATTTTTTAGATGAGTCTGAGAGCAAATATAAAGAAGATGCACTTATAAATGAAGAAGCCATTTTGAATATAATGGAAAATAGTCAATATTTCCAACCCGGTTCTCAGAGATTTAAGAATACTCCAGTATTTAGTAAGTATAATTCACAAAGCCTTTTCTAAGTAAGGATTAAGAATATTTAGATACAGATATTAAAGTGTTTTAATTATTTTGGTTATAATAATTTGTGTGACTTTATTATATTAATCACCCTGTTTGTCTTGCTTGTTTAAAAGGCTAGGAAATCAGATAATTAAAAAGTACTATTATTTTTTAAAAAGTACTATTATTATTAAAAAGTACACATTATTAGTGTGATCCATTTTTATTATTTACAGTATATCCATGCATTTGGTTTATTTTTTTACATTATACACATTCCTACCGGTAAAATGTGAGATAAGAATAAGAATTATTGAGCAAAAGAAATTAAAGGCAAAAGGTTGGAGAAAAGGAAATCTATTTTTAACAATGTCTCTCTAAAGGGACGCAGTGGGTAAGACGCTGAGCTTGTCGATCAGAAAGGTTGGCAGTTCGAATCCCGAGCGCTGCATAACAGAGTGAGCTCCTGTAACTTGTCCCAGCTTCTGCCAACCTAGCAGTTCGAAAGCATGTAAAAAATGCAGATAGAAAAATAGGGACCACCTTTGGTGGGAAGGTAACAACATTCCGTGCGCCTTCGGCATTTAGTCATGCCAGCCACATGACCACGGAAGACGACTTTGGACAGCTGTGGCTCTTTGGCTTTGAAACGGAGATGAGCACCGCCCCCTAGAGTCGGGAATGACTAGCATGTATGTGCTAGTGGAACCTTTACCTTTACCTTATGCCTCTCTGTTCTCTGACCTTGAAAATTATCATTGCTTCTATCTACCCCCTTAAATTTATTCACGCACTCCTGATTGTTCTTTAAGGTTTTCATCAGTTCTGTCCAAACATAACTCTTTCGATTTTCTCTTATTTCTGTGATCTCCAGACTTTTCTGGACATGTACCTTTTCTGATCCAACCCACACCACCTCCTCACATGCCATCTGCGACCATCATGGCACTCTCATGCACCCTTCTTGACCCTTGTTATTCTCCTGTGGATCCTGCATAACTGCCATGGAACCTCTTAGCACTCCCCCATAACTCCCATGCATTCTTTTGACCCTCAATGCCCCTATGCGCCCTACCAAATCTGCACAACATCTATCGCTCATCCCTGGGTATCTTTTCTGACCTTGTAAACTTACCATTTTTTAACCTTTACACTGCATTTTCATCCACTTCTTTCCTGGACACTGATATTTTGTAATATTTGTTTCAATAGCATTCTTCAACATATCACTATCATTTCCTTGCAGGTTGCTAAAATATTTCCTACTCTATTTTTTCCTTCAGTTTCCTCCCAAATAAATTCATCATTTCTGTACAATCTTCTGACGACTCTGTATTTAAAAACCCTTTTCACTCACTTCTAATATTTTTATTTCCATCAATATCATATTTGTCTTTATCTCACCCTTGTTCACTTTGATAGCATCCTTTAAAGCCACATTTTAATACTAATTCAAGTATTTTCCACAACTTTTTCTTTATGTCATTTTTCATGGAATTTATCTTGTAGTATTTATACTTATACTTATAAACTTATACTCTTATTCAGTCATTCTTTCACTTTATTTTCCTTCATTTTCCTTCATGTCTTTTCTTCCATATCTACCCCTTCCCCCAAATCCATTATTAGCAAATTCAGATGTGGGTGTCCAACTTTAAATAACTCTTCTTTTTGGTGTTCTTTACTAATTCAATCTTTTATAACAAATAATGCTTTAGATTCCTTCCTTTGCTATATGTATGTATAAATATGAAGCCAAAAATTTGAAACAAATGGACCTTTTTCTGAAAAATGCTTATTAAAATTACTTTTCTGCATTTTCTTGTCAGGTTCCCATCAGCCCATTCATATCACCTAACATGTTTTTCTTCCAGGTTGCATTCATTCAGAAGATGACCCAGTTTTCCCCCAACTCATAGCTGGTTTTTTCTATTGTCACCATTCATTCATAAAAAAGTGTATTAGCTTAGTGGCTTAAAAACCTGGAGATGGTCTTTGCTCCAGCATTTCAAGTCCTAGCACAACATGAGGGAGTTAGCTCACGTCACTTGCCTCATCTTCTGCAAACCTAGCAGTTCAAAAGCACATTATATGTAAAATGGATAGATACCACTTCATGGGAAAAATAATGGCACTTTATATGGAAGTACGCTCTCAACTGGTGCAGAACTTGCCTAAATGCAACCCCCAATTACGAGGCAACATCAGAGGGAGAAGCCCCATATGACACTAAAGAACACTGGTAACCATTCTGAGTGCGGAACTAGTTTACCCTCTGTGGTGCACCTTGTATAGCATGCAAGTGTGAACCAAATGGACTAGCAGCCAAACAACCACTCTGTACTAAATCTGTAGTCTCCTGGCTACCATCATCGTATGCTAAATAAATAAACAAACAATTGATTTATGCTCAGCATGGAATATGCAAGTCAACATATTATTGCTCATATCCCACCATTCAGTAAACACGTCAGGATACATGAGAGAAATGATAATAAAAATGAAAAATCTTGTGTATTTTTGTTCATCTATGGCATTGAGATTGTAAGGTTTTAAAATAAAAACCAATGCAGATATTGTTTTTAACAGATTGTTTTTAAAAAAAACCAAATACAAATATATATATTTTTCTATAGTGAATAACAGTGCTGATCAAGCCATGATACATCTTTTAGCTGGATTGGAAGATGATGGATATGAGATTGTACAACAAAATGCATCATCACAGCATTATTCTTCTGGACATTATAAAAATCTTCAGAATAGTGATGATGAAGAAAATGAGCCACAAATTGAAAAAGAAGAAGTGGAGCTCAGTTTGCTAATGTCCCAACAATGGGACAGCAGCTCAAATGATGTTGATGAAAAGAGAAGGTATATTCTTTTTTGCTGCAGTTGGGTATTTGATAAATGTACTGATCAACCAGTATTGAACCTTCCATCCTACTGAAGAAAATCTATATAATCTACATGTTATCCATGATCTAATATAATATCAAGAAAATGTTTGTAGGACAAGGTGTAGGAATAAATGTAAACTCAGTCTAATATGCAATAGATACAACTATAAGCAAGGTAATCTAGAAGCCCTAGTTAAAGCATAGTCTTACTGGTTTTCTCTAAATATTATTTGGCCCCAATTGTCATATTTTTGAAAATCATAGTAAGATTGGAAATGATTTTGATAAAGGAGAGGAGAGATTAGGCCTATTGGAAAGAAAAAATAAGCCTATACAGTGCTTCATTTGAAAGAGATAGATTAGAAGACTCATGTAGCATCTATTTGCAACTCACTAAAACAGGTACAATTAAATTTAAAGCATCTCTATAGTATGCCATGATAAATTGTATTAAAAATAGTAGAGAATCAACTTTGCCTACCTATGTCTCAGCAAAAGCCATCTAATGGACAAGAGAATTGTTATTCAAACAAGACTTAAACCATAGTTGAAATTTATCTAGAAATTTAGTTTCATCCAGTCTGAACAGCTATTTCACCTCAATAACTTTGCCCAGGAAGGGGATAGAATCTTATATCTGAGTAAGTTATCTGATCACAACAATAATACTCATCAGAGCCTCATTAACCTGGAAGATGAATTATACAGATTTATTTGTCTTTTCTGTGCAAGATTCAATGTGTCATAATTACTGAACTACCAGATTGTAGTCAGAAGTCTTTAAATGTGTAAAATAGGTTGTATTTCTTGTAGGTCAATGGGCAGAAGTAGAAATCAAAGTTCAGGTGAAGATGGTAGTTCTTCTGAAGATGATATGGACTGGAATGATAATGTACTTCTAGCAAGCCTTTCTATACCTCAGTTAGATGGAACTGCAGATGAAAACGGTGGTAAGTATACTTAAAAGGGTTTTGCAGTTGCATTTTTCACAGAAACAATAGTTCTTCATTATAATCTCTGTGTCACAGATATGGGTTAGGTTCTTTGTAGAAGCGTTTGATAGGAATCTTGCCCCACATATATCACAAAGTTAGGTTTAGGTGAAATTGTTGAATTTGTTTTCAACCACCCCAATAATAACATTGAGCCAATGTTTTCAAGTGGTTCACCAAACAAAAATTAAGTAGCCAGAATTAAATGTAGTTGTCAAAACTTAGGGGCTTTCCATAATCTTGTTATAAATATTGTGAAATTCTATGAATGTTATCTGAAGTATCCCTCATACCATATTATGGTCTTGTACTGCTTGATGATCTTAGAATTTCTTTAAATATGTTATTTTATCATCAATAATTATTATTTGGCCAAACACCATCTTTACACTTGTTGATAGTTTAAACAATATAACTTCAGGGAAAAAATAGTAAAAAAAAATCATCTGTTCTGTTCTAGACAATCCTTTGAACAATGAAGTTTCTCGGACCCACACCTCTGCAATTGCAACAAGCAAAACCGTAAAGACTACAATTTTTCATAAAGATGCTGCTACTCTGGAACCCCCATCATCTGCCAAAATAACTTTTCAGTGTAAACACACAAGTGCCCTTTCTTCTCATGTTTTGAATACTAATGACTTAGAAGGTCTTAACCAACCAACCATGATAGATATAAGACCTGACTTATCAATCCATTCTCTTTCAAATGAAAGTATTTACAACATGCAATACCCATCATCCTTCAACAATATCCTCCATTCTGAAAAGCCACATCAGGAAAATAATAACAGTGAAAAAGGCCCTGTTTTGTGTGAAGACATCTCCTCTGTAAGCAGACACCTGACTAGCAGAAAATATACTGGAGTTAGAAAGGTTGCAAAGGATGTATCTCAGCATATGAACCACCAAATTAATGAAAATATTCTAACAAAGAAGTCTAACTTTGTAGATTTAGTTTATTCCAAAAATAAAACATCATCTGAAATAAATATAAAAGCAAACACTACCGAATTAAATAGCCTTTTCCCAGCACCAGAAAACTGTGAAACTATGTCTTGCTCAGAAAGTAATCAGACTCTTATTCTTTCTTCTGAAAAAAGCACCGATGGAGATAGCCTTAATAACTTTAAACTTAGATATGAAGAATTTGAGGAATACAAGACTGAAAAAACAAATGCAAATCAACAGACAGCACACTATATGTTCTTTCCTAGTGTAGTTCTTTCTAATTGTCTCAATCAGCCGCAGAAGTTGGGCCCTGTGACATACAAACTGCAACATGGCAAAAAACAATCTAAGCTAAAACGAAATAAAAAGAAAATGGTTCTTAGCAATCAGCAGTCTGCAAGTGCCATGGATGCTTTATCCATGAAAGAAAGCTGCTGTGTCCAAGATAATGCAAGTAGCAATATTCCTGATAGAGACATTTTGTTACCAAATGATACTCAAGTTCATCATATGGTTTTTGAAAACAAAATGTCCACAGACACCAGGAACTATACTGATTGTCATTTTGAAGATTTTGCTCAAGAATCTGAGCAAGCGTTTGGGCTGTGTGGTAATAAATATACACTCAGAGCTAAACGTAAAATAAATTATGAAACTGAAGACAGTGAGTCTAGTTTGGGCATACATAATTCAAAAATCATGCTACCTCATTCTGTAGAAAATGATGAAAATGTGGATGGTTCTAAAAGTAGAAAACGAAGGCGACTTTCTAGAAAATTGCCACCTGTTATTATAAAATATATTATTATTAATAGGTTCAGGGGGCGGAAAAATATGCTTGTTAAGCTGGGGAAAATAGATTCTAGTGAGGAACAAGTATTCCTTACTGAAGAGAGAATGAATCTATATAAGAAGCTTGCACCTTTGAAGGACTTCTGGCCAAAGGTTCCTGATTCACCTGCAACCAAATATCCTATTTATCCATTAACACCAAAGAAAAATAACAAAAAAAAAGCAAAATGTAAGTCAGCCAAGAAAAGGCTGGGTGGGAAACCACAAAATATAAAAAGTAAAACTATTAGAAGAACCTTGTATTTCAGAAAAAGGACTCATGCCTTTCTTTCCCCTCCTCTGCCGTCATACGGTGCTGAAACTGAAGACTGTGACTTGAATTATAGTGACGTGATGTCTAAATTAGGTTTTCTGTCAGAAAGAAGTGCAAGTCCAGTTAATGTATCCCCACCCCGTTGTTGGTCTCCCACTGATCCAAATGCCGAAGAAATTGCATGTAATCTAGAAAAAGAAACATTAGTGTTTAAAAATACTAATACATTCAGCAGTAAAACTGTTAATTCCAATGTGGGAAAACACGTTCAGTCGAAAACTCAGGTTAAAAAATGTAGAAAGCAATTTGCTAATGCTACTATAAGAAGCAACAAAAAAAGCAATCAGTCTAATAAACCTAGAAATAATTTGAAGAAAAAGCCAAGATCAAAACAGAAACAAAAATTTAAAAAAGTTTCAACATTGGCCACAATTGCAGATGGTCAAAACAGTATTCCTCCTGTATCAGAACTTAAACTTACACAACACCCCTGGGATTTACCTGAGAATGTTCACAACCTGGGAAATTCACAACCATTTGCAAAAGAGATTGCATCAACTGGCTGTTCTACAGGACATCCATCTTCAGCACAGCTTTCATTAACAGCTAATGCCCAAGTAAATCCATTGATTTATTTCCAATCATTGTTGGAAAATGAAAAGCCTATTGGGCACCAAGGTTCCAGTTTGACAGAGGATCTTCATCCAGGCATAGCTTCTCTGATATCTGGAAGGGAAAAAGCCAAAATAAATTTCCAAAGATCTAACTGTCAGAGTGGTATATTTAGAATGGAAGAATCCTCAATTCAAAACAATGTATATGACCAGTGTAACTGTATATCTCAGGTAGCACTGAAGGCATATAATTCTAAGGATGCACTTAAAAAGACAGAAGAAGTTACAAATTCACAAAACAAAATGTTATCCTCTGTGGGAAAAGTAAATGAAAACTCTATTTCTTCTGATGTGATCAATACTGATCAGATTCATCCTGGTAATTTCCTGCGTTGCAAAGATAACCAGCAGCAAATAGTTCATTTGTCAGAAGCAACAAAGCATACTGATCATATTTCTTTTTTAAAAACTTCTGAGGAAAGCCATGGATCTTTTCAGTTACCAAAAAAATGCTTTGTAGCTTCTTTAAGAAGTCCAGTGAACAAATTAGAATGGGAACAGAAACAGAAGGGATTTATTTTGGATGCATCACATTTTAGCCCTGAAAAAAATACAAAACAAAAAGTAGTGTCAGAAACACTATCTCAAGCCCAAACAGATTCTCAATGTAAGAGCAAGGATCTGGTAACCCCTTCAGCATTCGTTGAAGGGCATTCTGGCTTAGCAGTTCTGAAAGAATTACTCCAAAAGAGACAACAGAAAATGCAGGTGAACAACATTTATGAACAAGCTAAATCTCAGTCAAACATAGATGCTTCCTTCCCTCTTGATTCAAATAAACCAAGTAAAAAAACTTGTTCTGCTACATCCTCAAGAAAGCCTCGTATTCCCAGGGATAAAAAATCTAAAGAAAAGGTGGTAAAGCTTTTAAAAGACTCAGCAAAACAACTAAGTAATAAAACTGGCCATGTTGCACCTGCTGATAGTTCCATTCTTTATTCAGATGCTGGTTTTGAAAGCTGTTACTCACTTGAAGATAGTCTGTCACCTGATCATAATTATAATTTTGACATTAATGCCATAGGACAGACTGGATTTTGCAGTTTGTATTCTGCAAGTCAGTTTGTCCCAGCAGATCAAAATTTACCACAGAAGTTTCTGAGTGATGTAGCTCAGGACCATTATCCAGGTCAAACAGCAGAAACAGAATTTTTAAATCATAATAAAATATCTAAGGAAGAAAATATACATAATTCAGATCATCAATCTTGGTTAAGATCTGGCCAACATAGTCCTCAACTTTTCGATAAAAGATGTCTGGAAAACAATGAAAATCTTCTCCACAATCAGTGGAAAACCATTCTTCCACCTACGTCTCAACCTGGTTCACCACCAGATGGTCAGCAGGCTGAAATGTGTCTTAAAGAACAGCTTCAGTTGGATAGAAATATTATGAAGAAAGCAATTTTTCTTAATCTTTCATCTCCAAATGGTGATTGGAGTCAAAATCCCTTTAGAAAGGAAGTCATTTCTGAACCTGGGCAATTGCTTGATTCAGTTAGTATTTCTTTTTCTTCTATCTTATCTTCCCCTGATGGTGAACTTATGGATGCTGTTTCTGAAGATTTAGAGTTGTATATTTCAAGAAACAACGAGGGATTAACACCAACCCCTGACAGTTCACCTAGATCTACAAGCTCTCCATCACAGTCAAAAAATGGGAGTTCTACAGCTCGTGCTGCTCACATCCTTAAACCTCTAATGTCACCTCCCAGTCGTGAAGAAATCATGTCAACTTTATTAGATCATAATCTGGCAGAAACAATTTATCAAGAACCTTTTTGCAGCAACCCCTCTGATGTACCTGAAAAGCCAAGGTAATGTGGTTATATAGATAGTCAATAGAACTTTCTGTAATCATATTTTTCTTTTTTTATATCAATAGAAATGTTTAAATTTTTACATAAGAATTAAAAAGTTGGATACAATTTAATAGAACCTTCCTTTCTGAACCCATCAGGCTTACAAGGTGAAGGTTAGAGCTACATAGAATCACAATTAAGTTTCCGCTATAAATGTAAAACACTCCAGTTTATTTTAATCATTGTGAACATGACATGTAGGAATTATTGGGTATTACTCAGAAGTATTTAAATGAAACTAGATAAATTACCATTTTAGAAAATTATTCTTGGGTATCAACAAAGTTATTCATAGTCAATTATTAACTTTTAATTTACTACCTTGGATTTATTATCTTAGAATCTAAAGGAAATTGACTTAAGTTTATTCTTTTGCTTAGGTAATGTAGCCACATTTTTTTATTTGTATATTTGTATATTTTATTGTATACAGTAGTTTTGTATTGAAGGTAATACTTTTTCCTGGTAAATCAGATTCTCTGTTCTTCTTCACCCCTTTCCAAATCTGAGTTGGAGGTTGAAGACCTACAGTAGAATAGATTTGAGGGCTTCAGTAGAAGATAGGAAAGTTCCATTATACAATAAATGTATAGTTGCATGATATTAAAAGGATGAAAATAGTAAGGAAAAATAAGATTACTAGTAAAATAAATTCTGTTTAAGAGAAAAATAATTAAAATAATTATTTTTACAGAGAGATTGGAGGAAGAGTACTTACAGTAGAATCTAGACTTCCAAATGATCTCCTTGAATTTGAAGGAGATTTCTCTTTGGAGGGGCTACAACTTTGGAAGACTGCATTTTTGGCAATGGCACAGAGTCCTAGGCCTGGTTCTCCCCTTCGAAATAGCCAATTCTCTACTGATATAAAACAAAGGAACACCTGTAAAATTAATGACAAAAAGATAGTGATTATGCCTTGCAAATGTGCACCAAGCTACCAGCAAATTCAGTCATGGCTTCAAGCCAAAGAAGATTATGAATATTTAAAAAAAAGAGCTATCATCAAATCAATTGAAATAGAAAAGATTAATGAAAGTTTGAACAATATGTCTTTGCCTAAGAATCTATGTCAACAGATAGTCAAGGTTGCTGTGAGTTCTGGTATACCAAGCAAACCTGTACAATCAGAAGATCTGTGCTTTTCATTTTCAAATCCCACATCACCTCAAACTATGGAAAAGTTTGGTGTAAATATCTCTGAAATGAGCAAGTCTACCGTTAAAGTAAAGACAACACCACTTGTCACTACAGCAATAGATAAGGATAAAAAAGAGGAAGATTGTACCAATTATAGTTCTCCTGATTCACCAGGATTTCCTCCCTGGCAACAAGTTGTATCCACCGATTCTAAGCAATCTAATTTAGAAGACTCAGAGGGCATGTTGTCTTCTCTAGAAGAAAACAAATCTGTAGCTGAGAAAGAACAGAAATCTATCAAAAAGGAAAGCAAAATACCATTCTGTGTCTCCCCATTGAGCAAAGAACCAGATGGCAATTCTGATGTTTACTTTCATAGTACACCTATCAGGGAGTATATATCTCAAGGAATACCAGAAGCACATGGATGTACTCCATTATCAGGTAAGCTTATAACCAAAGAAATGCAGCAGTTAAAACTAAATTCAGTTAGTTACTGTATTACTTGTTGTATTAAGTTTACTATGATTGTCCACCCCACAACACTGAGTGGCTTACAATATCCAGATTTAAAATGTTAAAAGCATGAAACAAAAAGTGACAGCCCAGACTAAAAACAACCAAACCAATAAAAATCTGATGAGTTCCATAGAGGCGCTAGCTCCAGACTTGGTCTTTAGAGCTTGGACTCCCAAGAAAGTTAACACCATGCTTCTCTTAGAAATGCTGCTCCAGAGGGCAGAGACAGAGAAGGCACACTTCTTCAATCCCCCAAAATGACAGTTCTTAATCGAGGGTATCTTTGCATATCTATTTTGCCTGAATGTACCAAATAAGCAGAAATTATTACAGACAGGTGGTCCCTAAGAAAACAAGTCCATATGTCATAAAGGACTGTATAGGTAAGGACCAATATTTCAAATTGTACCCTAAAGCCAACTGACAGACACTACAGTTTTTGTAATAACACATGGGCATAACGAAATTGCTCAGGCTGTTGCATTTTGAAATAGCTGTATCTTTCCGATTGCCTTCAAGGGCAGCCCCATGTAGAGCACATTTCAAACTCCAGTCGTTAGATGACAGGGCATGAGTAACTATCTATAGGACCTCCTAGTTGAAAAAAAAAGGGACAACTGGCACACAAGATGAACTTGTGTGTCACCTGCCACCTGCTCATCAAGTCCAGAAAGACCAGAAAGTTGCTTACTAATCTCAAATCCATCCAAGATCCAACAGTGAAAAGCAACCCAACACAGGGAAACCAATACTACAGCCACTTAGTCTTGTCAGGCTTGAGCCAAAGTCTATTTCTCTCTATTCAGACCTAAATGGCCTCCAGACACTGATTTAGTAACTGACCATTTTCCCTGTGCAGCCTGGAGTTGAGATGCAAAATTGGGTATTACTAGAGTACTCATGATACCAAAACCTGAACTGATGAATAATCTCATCCTACATTTTAGTTAGATGTTACAGAGGAAGGGGCAGAGTTTTGAACCTGAGATATATGTAACAGGATGTGGGAATAACTTTGAGATGTATCTCAGCCCACAGAAGAAGAGTATGGAAGTGTTTAGAAGGGATCTTTCCAGTTTTCTGGAAAGTAAAAGTATAGAAAGAGAAAAATGCTTTCGGACTTGCAAGATTCTTTTATTGTA
>JANHFQ010008469.1:0-11822 GCA_032468035.1 Aparallactus werneri | reverse complement strand
GCAGTTTGGTGGTTCGAATCCCGAGTGCTGCGTAACGGAGTCAGCTCCCGTTACTTGTCCCAGCTTCTGCCAACCTACCCCAGTGCTTATCTCAGGGCTTTAAAGGTCAGTCTTGCAGAAGGATAGACAATGTTTTCTCTTGAAGGAAGGAATAGGAATATTTGAATCCCTAGGCACTACAGGATTGCTATTTCCTAGTGTCAGGAAGAATATTACACAACTACTGTCCTTCCATTTTTCTTCTGAACAGTTTTTCTATTAAGAAAAAGTAAAGAAGTGGTACGGGAATGAAAGGACTACAAAAAGAATGCAAGTACATCTGGACTTTTCTGTAAGAGACATGAATAAAACCAGCCAATTAATCAATAAAAATGTCATCTGGAAACCTGCTTAGATTCAGGAATGAAAGTATTTATGGTAAGCAAAAAAAAATAGGTGCAGGGATTCAGAATTCCATTCTAGTGATGGAATAATTAGGACTAGAACTTCCAACACAGTTTAGAGAGGGAGCGATCCCAGAACTAATATTATACCTTGGGAAGTTAGAATAAAAATATCAGTGTGATATTTTCCAGATGAATTTATTCAAAAAATTGTATTGCAATTAGATTTCAACACAAATCCTGATCTATGCATGGAAGGCTGTACCTTACAACATGTAGCTGCCCTTCTAGATGGCCTTTCTGGGGGGTAGAGAGATAAAGAAGGAAAGACAGAGTAATATTATTAAAATACAACATGTGATGTCCTGATTAACACTACATATCTATCAAATAAAGATTAAATAAATAAGTCAAATAGCCATCTTCTTATAGAAATGCTTGAAAGAAAAAACCAATGTTATATAATATTGCTCAGTTTATTTGTAGCCTCTTATCCTGTTAGATGTGTTTTCCTTTGTCTAAGTCGAGAATTCATGAGAAATTGAAAAAAGAAACTGGTCATGTTAAGTTCTGTTAATGTCATGCCTTTGCCTCTCTATATTGTTGTTTTGAACAATATTGTTCAACAGCACATTGTTTTCACAATACTATCACTTGGAACCACCTTGCTTGGGTAGATATAAGATAGCAGTAAATAATATGCCCAGTGATGGATGCCCTTCAGATGAAACCACCATACTACTTACAAAAAGGTGAAATGACCTTGTTTTTAAAGCAGTACAAACCATGTGTTGTGGGTCAAAGATACTTTTGACATTTGATTTCCTACTTTATATGTGGGATTTAGGCATTGGGAAAGAAAGAAGAAAGAACAGACAAGACTGGCACAGAAATACAACCCTCATACAGGCTGAATTATAGCAGGAGTAGCTGCCTAAAGTAATTGCTTCAAATGATATTTTTAGGCTTCTCAAACAAACACCACCCACACAATCCCACCATCCTGTTGGAATTAATTACAGCTACAGTGAATTAAACAAGACACGAAGATGTCTAGCTTTTGAGGTGGCTTAAAATAAGCATGCTAATTAATTAACTTTAAAAAACACTTGCAGAAAACACTGATGTCTCCACTCTGAGTAGGTTGATTCTAAACATGGGAAATGCCAGCAAATGGTGCCCTTTGGCTAATAATCTTTTTTTTTTGTCCAGCTGATGGAAACAATCATAACTTCTCTGCTGGCTTTCTTTCTTGTCTTCTAGTCCAAATATAATAAAAGTAGGCAAGGAATGGACAACTATGTTGCATGATGTTACTTTGATTAAAATATAACTTAGATAATTTTCTCTTTTGTTTCCACCCTGGCTGTTATGGTGACCTTTTCTCCTGCTGAGATGCTTGCTAGAAATGTATTGTCTACGTTTCCAGCAAATAACTGGTGATGAAAGATAACAAAAAAAACCCCTGCCTTTTTATTGTGGTGAATCATAATATCCGCTGGTGTAAAGGTCAAACTTGCAAAAGAGAAATTATTTTGGTATTTGGGACAGGACAAATCTACCTTCAAAAAAAGTTGGGTGCCTTCCACTGAATTTCTGTGAACAAAATATATCAATCATGACCTGGAAACCTATCTTAACACCAGGTAAGTTGGCATTACTGACTTGTTCCACTTTAACTGAGATACTAATGGAGATGCCTCAGTTATGACAATCAAATGCAATTCTTTGTAATAACACATGTGGTCACATCTCTCTAGATAGGTTATTATAATTATTGATAAATGCCAAGTGGGTTAAGCAAAAATTCTCTAGCTTTTGTATATCTGAACACAAAACATAGAATTGTGTTCTTGTGCACATACTGTAATACACATACACAAAACATACATGAAAGATATGACATGGAATATTTTGTTCCTTTACTTTGTTTTTCTCTTCATTGTTATGCCTCTTGCATTCTTTCCCAAAAGCCAACTGAAAATATGGTCCTGTAGTTCATCATTGCCTTCCTAGCAGCGATAGTAAAATGATGAGATTTAGCTCCCATAGCAGCACAACTATACTCCAGCTGATGAATATGTCAGGGAAGAATAATATGTCAAAGAAGTACATGAACATTAACACAGAGATAAACAATGGGCATTGCTTGTCTAAATCAAAGCCGTTGAATGAAATTAAATGCGTAGGATCTTGACCAGTGGTGGGATTCAAAAGTTTCTGCTACCTACTCTGTGGGCGTAGCTTGGTGGGTGTGGCTATGCGGTCGGGCAATCAGAGTTGGCATTTTCTGGGGTCAGCCAATCAGAGGTGGTATTTTCCGGTCCTCAAAATTATCGCTACCGGTTCTCGGGAACCTGTTGGAACTGGCTGAATACCACCTCTGATCTTGACTTAGGAAGAACATTTCTGGTTCTGTTTTCAGGACGATGAAAACAATATCCATTTGCTTCTGAAGTCAAAGAAGCCACTGGCAAGAAGAAGGCCTAGGAGGGTTTTTATTTCTTCTTTCACATCCATGATAGTATACTAATAGAGATACAACAATATTTCTATATTCCACATTTTAAAAATCTTTAAGCATGAGCAAAGAAAAATAAAATTACAAGGCCTACTGTAATGAGTAGAGACCAAGGGAGTGCTCTGCCACATTGTAGGGATAAATAAAAACTAACTTAATGATAATTTGCAGGAACTAGTCAATTGTAAAATCAAGGCCGTAGCCGTACAGTTAAATGTTGAAACTCACAAAGCAGGTGCACCCATTTCTTTGCAGAATGAAAAAGAAGATACATTTCGTATTTGCATGTCATAAAATTATACCTGGCTTCCTTCTACGTGGACCATTAAAATGATATTGGATGTAAATTTTATTGGCAATATGTTGGCAACTAGGAGGCCCTTTGATTTGCTGTCTACTAACTAGAAGTGTTTCTTGACTTGCAGTATATGTTTATTCTCGCTTAACCCAAAAGAAGCTTTCCTGAGGCTGAGTAGTGAAAATTATGAATATTTTTGTCTGCTTCATGTTAAAACTGGAGCTGAAGAAAAGTTTACTGTTATTTATCACCCCGTTTTCATCCTCTTTAATTGTAATTAAGGGACAGGAAAAGAGAGGTAGGAGGACTCTTTCTTCTTTCCACTTTTTCACGCATTGATAATGTGTCAGGAAAAAATCACTTAGAAATGTACACTTCTACATTCAGAAAACAGCTCTGCCATAGAGGAAATATCTGTTTCTATTCAACTGATCATAAATTGGTTAATGTACAAATAACCCTTGACATAAACAGTTCAATGGCAATGAAAAAAATGACTTATGATGGGTTTTCACATTTATGACTGTGCAGCATCCCTGTGATCACATGATCAAAATTGAGATGTTTGGAAACTGTCTCCTATTTATGATGGCTGCAGTTCCTGGAGTTATGTGATCCCCCTTTGTAATCTTCTGACAAGCAAAATCAACGGGGAAATCAGATTTACTTAACAATTGCATTACTAACTTAACAATTGAAGAGATTCACTTAACAACTGTGGCAAGAAAGGTTGTAAAATGGGCCAAAATTCACTTAACAAATATCTCACTTAGCAACAGAGATTTTGGACTCTGTTGAGGTTGTACGTTGAGGTCTACTTGAAGTCGTAAGTCAAGGACTACCTGTACAATGGAAAACCACATCTGTGTGGTTGTTAAGCATGAGATACAATACGAGGAGAGCATCCATGTAGTCATCAGAAACCACATTCATCTCCAAAGTTCATTTTTATCAGGATGGTAATTTAAATGTTCCATGGAGAAGACAAGCACGTAAGTACAGCAGCATTCCATTCCTATAATACTGATTTCTTTGGTTAAAGTGTAACCTTTGTTTATTGGACAATCATCCATCCTGAAAAATCATACCTCAAAAAATAGTCCGAACCAATTGTTGCAGGATAAAAAATATACGTTATGTAGGTGGTTCCAAAGCGAACCTCCCATCCTCTCTGTTTCCCCATATATTCATGGCACAAGTAATCATTGAGGGCACTACAAATTTCTAACTGCAAGTATTGCATTATTCACAATGTAACCTCAACAAACAGTGCACTATTAACCCTTAATTTCAATGGTCGTATAAGATAACGTTTAATTGTCCTTTTTTTCTAAAGGCACTTTGGCACACATTAAAAATGAAATTCTGTTGCCTGCTCTCAAAAGTGTACACATATATAACACACATATAGATATGCCACTTACATATATATGTATATACCTACACCCTAACATATAAATTCATATAAATATTAATCACTGTCCATCTTGGATACATAGAGGAAAGAAGAACCTTGAGAATTCACAAGATTGATACGTATGGAACAAAACTGTGGCTGAATCTGAATGTTCTGCTTCAGATAACATATTATGTACTTTGTATTACAAAGTGTATAATGCAAGCAAAACAAAATTGTATTTTGGAACAGGGAGAATATTTCTAAAGATTTGAAATATTGAAATCAGTTTTTAAAAAATAGCAACCAAAGAGATTTGCAATGAATTTCTTGCATTTTAGTCATACTACCAAAAAACCTTGCAGTGGGAGGTTGGGAAGCAAGGTGACAAAACTCTCAAGACAAGCTCACTAGAATTCCCCTTAAACCATCCCTTTTCTTTAATGTTTTAATGATGGTTCTTTTAGGGGTAGAGATTTTCTAAAATTACTCTGGATAGACAAAGGAGTTTTTCTTAGCATTTTTGTTTAACCCAGCATCTAACCTGATGAGTCAAATAAAGCTTGCTGGCTTATCATAATGTTGGAGTTGTTTCTAATAAATGAATTATCCTAACAGTGTGTTGTTTTTTCCTAACAAGCCAACACAGCTGCAAATATTTTATAAATAGACTGTTCGTGTTAAAGGATTACTTTTTTTTTCAAAGATCAGCTGCTATATTTTATATCACATATTTAGAGTTACAAAAAGGCCTGGATTTGTTTGATGCTGGTTGTATTTTTTTAAAAGCTTTTGTTGAATATGTTAGTGCCTCATCTATCATTTGAATACATTAGATAGAAGTCTCATTATTAGACCCTTGACAGCTTTTCTTCATATTTAGTTTGCAACAGGCATATTTTCTATATCAAACTCATTTTCAGCTTGTTCATCTACTTCCCTGATCAGTGAATTGCCCACGCCAAACTGCAGAAGGCTTAGTCTGCTTTGAAAAACTGTTTTGTGCATTTGCTTGGCACAAAATGAAAAAGATTTGTGTTGCTTCATCATGCAAGCAACTCTCACAGCTGGTCAGCTGTTAGTCAAACTTCGTTTGAATCCATTAGTGCAACATCCACTTTCTGTCATCTGTCACTATTCACTTCCTCTGCATCCCTAATCCACACTGAGAAGTAGGAATGTTCATCCTGCACCCCCATCCTGGCTAGTGACTGGTGGGAAAGAAACAAAGTTGTGGGGAATCAATTCAATCTTCTTTTTTAGGCGACCTGCACTCATTACATTTGACAGCTTCTCAGAATAGCAGAATAAACAGTAGCAGAGAGATGACAGAAGGTGGGCGTGATGTACACTTAGTAAAAGTCAAAATGGCTGCCACAATCAAGTGATTGAAGCTCACACTCTCCCCTTTTTATGGGTCATGAAGGGGGTAGTGGTTCAATTACAATTGCCATCTTGACTTTTTTTACTCTTCCATAGATGCCAATGAGTGGTAGCAAATTATAAGCTGCCTTTTTAAAACATTTTGGGCAAGAACAGGTGGAAACCGACCCACCCCCTTTAATTACTGGCTGTCCATTACTCATTTCTTGTTCCAAAGAGTTCTCCAAAGACACATGCACACTTAATGCTTGGGCTTTGGTTTTTGAAGAAAAAAAAGTAACAGCAGCTTTGTATTTTGAAAATCAGAATACAAGAATTGGAAGTGACCTTGGAGGTCTTCTACTCCAATCTCCTGCTCAAGCAGGAGACCCTATCAATCAGTCTTTTTTCTCTTGTGTTATGCTGAACAGAAATAACTACTAGGTATATAACCTTAGTTTAATGGGGGAGGGTTGTCATTCATTCTGAAAAATACAATGCAAACTTCGGATCTAGTTGAAATCATCAAAAGAACATAGAAAAATGGGCTTGAAATATCAGTTCAATTATGGATTCTACTTTGGGAGTATTATAATGAAAAAAAAACATTAAAATGGAACATAAAAGCTAAGCATGCTGCATTCCAATTTTCAGTGACAGCCAGCATGATCCAAATTTAAGATAAAAATCATAGATGTGGATGTAAATGTAGAGCCCCAATTTTATCCTCACATCTCTTCTTTAGGTTACTTAGCTTTGATGACTCCCAGGTATTTGTCTGCCTAAATAAAAATGCTATGTCTGCTTATGGTATGTATGTACACACACACACATTTTGAAATATGAATATTGCATTTAATTTCATTGTACGAGGTGCGATGACAATAAAGTAAACTAAAATAAAGTAAAATATCTACTCAAATAGTTTATTAGTATATTAGATACTCGTGGTGCTTCTCTGTATTAGTTCATGTTTTACCAAAGAAACATGTTCATGTTTACCAAAGAAGTATGTAAAGGGAAATTAAAAGAAAAGCCACTGGGTAACAGTACAGTACAATTTTATCATGGATGATGCACATGTCATGCTTGTTCATAATCATAAGGGTAGCTGAAAACTGTGCTTACTAGTTCTTTTAGAAAAAATCTTCGAGTGTTATAAAACAAAAATATCCCTCATAAATATTTCTCCTCTCCTTTCATTAACTGATTGATTATGTCCCATAAAATTGACTCTTAACAACCATCTTGACACTGTGGATTTCTGGCCTTACTTAACCTCATCCTCAGGTCTTCCAAAAGGGTACCCATCACTGTTGTAACTCAGTTCATCCACCTTGCTGTTGATTATCATCTTTCTACCTTTCCTAGCATTAGAATCTTCTCCAGACCAGCATCCCTTTGCAGCTTGGTGTCCCAGCTGGAGGGGAGAGAAGAGGGGAATCGGGCCATATGAGTGGCAGGCCAGCGTGCACATAAGTGTGCAGCTCAACTCACACAAGCAGCAGGCTAGTGTGCACATGCATGCACTTATGTACCAGCCCACAGCTCACGTGAGTCTAGCTGTGCATAAATGCACAATGGCCCACCTCTCATATGGCCCACCTCTCATATGGCCCACCTCTCATATGGCCCAAATAGGCCACAGCCAGGTAGTGGGCCGTGGCTCAGGGGTTGGGTACCCCTGTTCTAGACAGCTAGGTTTTCACATAATATCACTGAAGTAAGATAATTTGAAGGTGGTATCTTGGGCCTCAAGTAAGAATGCTGGGTTGGTTGGTTTGATGACATTTTTGTTTTCTTGGATTTACCATGGATTCTTAGGACAACAACAAAGTTCAAAAGTGTCAATATTCTTCTTATCCTGCTTTTGCAAAAGCAAATTTCAGTTCCACAGAGGGTCACAGGTAATACCATTGCTTGCACCATTCTGATCTTTGTAGATGCAGACACATCATGGCATCTGAATCCAATGCCTTCATGGCTGCTCTACCAATTGCTAAACAGCAGCATATTTCTTAACTGCTTGTCTCTATACTTTTGATGGTTAATTCTAAAAGAGGAAAGTTATCTTCCACTTTGATATCTTCGCTGTGAATTCTAAGGCTGTTTGTGGTAAATGTCATCATTAGTTTGGTCTTCTTTATGTTTAATTTTGATTCTATTTTTCCTTGTGCTCCTTGATTTTTATTTATAGAGCTTGCAGATTTTGTCGAGAATTTTATGGTTCTGTCCAATGACCATTCCGATTGCTTATTAGTGATAGTAAAGACGTGAGGCATAATATTGTAAAATAACTGTTTATTGTATAATAACAAAAATAATAAAGAATAATATTAAACCTAATACTAGCCACTTACTTTATAGAGGTGGATGCAGGCATGTCGCCACATGACTGCTTACCTCAAGGTATATCAAATAGGAATCAATGAATAGAAAAACATGAATGAATGGAAACAATGGGAGCACATGGTGGCCCGCAGGTAAGGTGAAACTCCTCCCCTTCCTGTGGGAGGTAAGGTGGGAAAAATGTGGATACTCCCACCTCTGTCTGATTACATCAGGCCAGGCTGAGTAATTCTTTAACAGATTTTTTGTGTTTTTGATTATCAATGTAGTATCATCAATATAGTGCAGGTTATTAGTGTTTCATCCAGTTTTAAAACCATACTCTTCTTCTTCTAATCCAACTTTCCTTAATAAATATTCATCATATAGGTTGAATAAATAAGAGGAGAATATAAATAAGAGACCATATTTCAATGCTAACCTGGAACCAGTAAATTTTATCATGTTCTGTCCATTCTGTGGCTTCTTTGCCTGCATATAAGCTTCACACGAGGAACTGAGCTGTTCTGTGACATTTTTCTAAGCACATTTCACAGCTTGATGTGATTATCACAATTAGAGGACTTTCTATAATCAGTGAAACACATACTGACTTTTTATAGCATTCTTTGGCTTACTCAACTATTCAGCATGCATTAGTAATAATGTACTGTATCATGTACCTTAGCTTTTTCTTAAGCCAACTTGAACATCTGGTATCTTTTTTTCCCCTATCCGGCGCGCAGCTGTTGTTTTAGAGTGCTTGTAGAAGACCATGAAGATTTGTGTGTCAATCGCGCACAGTGCGCATTTGACTGGTGTTCACCAAGCGCGCCCACAAAGTGGGTAACCAGCGTACCAGTAGGATCCCACCACTGGTTGGCTGGATAGAGTCACTGAAGCAGTAGGTGCAAGCTTAAATGGACTCCGGGGGATGGTAGAGGACAGGAAGCCTGGAGGAACGTTGTCCATAGGGTCGCGATGGGTCGAACGCAACTTGCAACTAACAACAACAATATCATAAGCTGTTATGTGATGTAAAGTTGAAAATTTTTCAACTTTTCCACTGAATTGATAAATCAATCAAAATTGCTATATTATTATACGGTATTATAACATAATATATTAATTATATTATTGTTTTCCATTTCTATACTTTCTATATTTTTCATAAAATATAAATAAAATAAGCAGAGTATTTAAAATATTTTTTAAAACTAAGATAAAGTATATATATTAAATAAACAAAATTGTATATTTTTGTTAATATACAAATTTTACAAAATTTGTAAATATTTAATGGAACCATCTTTAAAAACAATATTTTCTTTTCAAAGCACAAATATTTTAACATAATATGAAAAATATTTGTGCAGGAATTTCAAAAGGTGGTAGACAATTAAAATTCTAATGTGTGTGGATAAAAGCTGTATGCCTGGCCAATTCAAATTCATAACCAGAATTACAACTATCAGATTCCTGAAGCCTTTATTTTTATATTTATTTAAAGTGTGATTTTTACCATCCTACCACATCATCATTTCCAATTTCTAAGCAACAGTTATTATTTCTTTTTTCTTCTTTCTCCTACTCTTTCTTCAATGTATCTCATTAGAATTCTTGAACAGAACAGAATTCTTAATGCTAGCCAACCAAACCTTCAACAGAGCAACCAAACCTTTTGATCCACCATCTTTGACTTCTCTCCTTTGATTAGTTCTCAGAGCTTCTTTGAACTTTGCATTACACCACACTGTTTTATTAAATAGAAGTTGTTCTTGGCATGAAGGGGAACCCCTGCTGTTAGACAGCTCACAGAGCTATTAAAAAGGCTTGATTGTGTATGCTGAAAAACTTGAGGAATAAAATTCATCCATGATATGTCTCTCATCTTACATGTCAGCAAAAGTTATAATTTATCCTTTACTTTTAATATAAAAAACATTAATAGAGCAAGTCAGATGTTGAAGAGGAATATTTAATTAAACATGGCTAGTTCTTCAAAAAATGGATGGTTCTGCAAGTTATGATCCTTGTCTATATTATTCTGACACACTGGCTGGCAGAAACTTCTGGCAGAGTCGGGGTGTCAAAAATAATTCTGAAAGGCAGTTCTAATGCCATTGGATGCAAATACTTCATCATCATTCTTCACATAAAGAAGCGTTGATGCACCATTTTCCATATGAACTGCCTTGTAGCTGGTCTGTATTCTATGAATGAGAACCACAGCCATAGGTGTGACCTGTCTCCACAAGAAAGTAGGGTTGAACCAGTGGTAGGATTCCAATTTTTCCCCTACTGGTTCTGTGGGCATGGCTTGGTGGGCATGACTATGCGTTTGGCCAATCAGAGGTGGTATTTGCCAGGGTCAGCTGATCAGAGGTGGTATTTTCCAGTTCTTGAAATTATTGCTACCAGTTCTACGGAACCTATCAGAACTGGCTGAATACCATTTCTG
Source organism: Aparallactus werneri (assembly GCA_032468035.1). Lineage (NCBI taxonomy): Eukaryota > Metazoa > Chordata > Lepidosauria > Squamata > Lamprophiidae > Aparallactus > Aparallactus werneri. Next base: position 1,073 of record JANHFQ010008469.1, on the reverse strand, counting down.
GTTCCAGGGCAGTTTCTCAACCTTGACAACTTTAATAATCGTGGGTGTTGAAATCCATACAATTTAAAGTGCCAAGATTGAGAAACACTATTCTAGAGCACAGTAGAAATAGTACAGTGTCTCTGGTGGAATGGAAACCATATTCCAAATAAGAAAAAATCCTCAGAAAACTTATTTGACTTATTGTATAATGCCCATCACAATAATATAAAAGCAGATTTCTTTGCAGTACATTAATTCAGGGACCACAAAGTATTAATTAAATCCTTTAGGGAAGGATTTACCCTAACTAGGCAACAAAATGGTGGAGTGTACAGCCTCTTTTATACCCTGGACATAGCTCCACCTCTTCCTGGATGGGATGTCCCCCATCCTGTTACTCAGCAGAATACTGGCCTGGCATTTTATCCTGACAATTATTTACTTGCCTGAATTCTTTGCAAGGATCTAAAGGGAAACTATTCACAATTGCACAGGTTGTCTAGTTATATTACATGACATTGCCTCCATTTTCCTCTGTTCTTTCTCAGCTTTATAAAATTGCCACACCACTGATGACAACCAAACAGGATTGGCCCAAACAGGGTGGGTTTCTACCAGTTCAGCCTGGTTCGGCCGAACTGTTTGTTAAGACAGGCTACCAGTTCAGCGAAATGGTAGCTAAATGCGCACTGCGTGTGCATTGGACCCCAAAATCAGTTGATTTAACTACCAATTCAGGCCTAAATTTAGATGTCCACCTTTACAGCCATACATTGCAACGGGGAAAACCATAGCCTTGACTATCATCGGACTTTCCTTTTACCACCAGATACATCCACAAGCTAAGCGTCCTTTCTGCTTTGGCCCAGTCGCTTCACTCTTTCTGGCACTACTAGTACTAGCCCTCTGCATTTCCCCAGTAGTATATTGGACACCTTCTGACCTGAGGGCTCATCTTCCAGCATCATATCTTTTTGCCTTTTGGTACTGTCCATGGGGTTTTCATGGCAAAGGTACTGGAGTGGGTTGCCATTTCCTTCTCCAGTGGATCATATTTTGTCAGAGCTCTCTGCTATGACCTGTCCATCTTG
>JANHFQ010008468.1:234390-248144 GCA_032468035.1 Aparallactus werneri | reverse complement strand
GCCTATACCGGACATACAAAGAAACAAACAAACAAACTAACTAACTTAAGAGGGCTCTGTTTTATATATATAGATTTTGGATTCAGCAGAAGTGGAAAAACGACGTGATGTTCTGTTTTATTAGCTTCTATGGCGGGTTACGAGCCCTCCTGTCTAGTAAGGATGGGAAGAGCTGGTTTTAAAGGGAAGTTAGATCTGCGGTCTGAGTCCTCTTGTGCTTCCTCCTTTGTCAGAGAATTGGAGTACTACAGTAATTGATTGAAGAATCATTGAATCTCTGGGCAACTATAAAAACCTTCTCTTCCAGCTGTTACTATCTGGAACTTATGGCTGGCTTCAACCTTGGCAGATCATCGGTTTGCCATTTTATGCTTGCCTTCAACCATTGGCCAATTCTTGCTAGCATTTGGATCTGGCACAAAAATTCTGGTATGGAGTTTGACACTGCTGCTGAATCTCTATGCCTAGAGAAATGTGACTTTTTATCCTCAGCGTACAGAGATAATCAAGGCACTTAATCCCATTGACAGCTTTCAACAAAGAGCATTTTTTAAAAAAAAAAATCGTTTCATTTTTACGTTTTATTTAAGATTTGTGTGGCTGCCCATCTTAAAACACAACTCTGGGTGGCTCACAATGCTCAATTTTCAGTAAAGCTAGACAATGAGAGAGGAAAGATGTAGTTATTGTGTGCTTCCAGATTTATTCATTTGTTGGTCCTGCTGCCTTCTTTTGCACTACAGGTAGTTCTCTACTTACAATAGTTCATTTAGTGACCATTCAAAGTTACAACAGTGCTAAAAAAAAGTAACTTACAAACATTTTTCACATTTATGACCGTTGCAGCATCTCTGTGGTCACATGATTTACATTTGGATGCTTGACAACTGACTCACGTTTATAACTGTTGCAGTGTCCCGGGGTGATGTGATCCCCTTTTGTGACCTTCTGACAGGCAAAGTCAATGGGGAAACCAAATTCACTTAACAACTGTGTGACTAATTTAAGAACTGCAGTGATTCACTTAACAAATTGGTGAGAAAAGTCATAAAACAGGGCAAAACTGACTTAACAAATGTCTCACTTAGTAACATAAATTTTGGGCTAAATTGTGATCATAAGTTGAGGACAAACTGTATATCATTTGTATCTGAATTTATGTTAGCAGGGGTTAGGCTAACCCATGAAAATTATGGTCTGTTTAACCATGATTTACTGAATAAACTAACTGCACTGGTTGACATGATATATTAAAGGCATAAACCAGTATTTGCAAACCACTGACTGGTTTTGTTTGATATACCAAGCTGAGAAAATACACTTTGCCATATAATGAACCCAATCAGTGAGCAGCAACACCTTCTGCACCCCTTGCAGCAAAGCTTAAGAAAGTTGGCACATACACTTCCTTCCTCTTGGGCTCTGAAAACTTAGATACTGAACTGAAATGAAGCTTATCTTTCATCTGGTGCTCTTTAGCTCTTGTAAATAACCCCAGAAGGAAAGTGACTTGGTCATAACAACATAATCCCTGATGTCACCTTCCTGAAGCTAGTTGGATTTAAAGTTCTCATCATCCCCCATCTAGTATGGGCATTTCGGCTTCTTCATAAACTGGTGTATGTGTGTGTGTGACTCCAGCTCCCAATTACGGTAACAATTTTGGCAAATGCACACTTTTTAATACTGCAGCTAAAGGCTGTAAGGCTTATAGCAGGTATTGCTTCACAGTCTGCACCTACTAATTGGTGTTAGATTTTCCGGGGAGTGTTATAGAAAAACAATTAAGTTCAATTAAAAAGTACCTCTGCTAAGTCCTTGATATGGCCAGTTGCAATGTGGATGCAAAGAGTAAAGCTCAGATCCCTTGTACTCACTTGAAATCACACCTGGCCAAATTGATAGCATTAGGACCAAGTGAATGACAGTATGAATTCTTTCTTTTGTAGAAGACCCTTTGGGGTCTTCTACCGAAAAACAATGGTTATGGGAAGCATTGCCTTCTATCTTATAAGCGTTGAAAAGACCACCAATCTCTAAAACTCAATTGGGTTGTATTGAGATTATAACTTCTGTGCTAACTTGAAATTTTGTATACTTGGATATCAATGTATTGGGAAAGTATTAAGTTGAGTCAACTGTTGTAAAATTTACATTCTAGATTAACTTGATTTTTCTAGGGCTTCAACAGTCTGATTAATGTATCTGCTGTAGTTTAAATTTATTTCTAAACTAGAAGTGTTGGCTGATCCTTTCTTGTTTACACTCTGAAAGAGTATAGGAAGGAAAAAACTCTTGGTGATCTTGTATCTGTGCCATCATCACTGGATAAATGAAGAGGAAATTCAGTGAAGGCTCAGTATCAGTGATCTACTGATGACAAAGAATAATTACTTGAAAAAATATGAGAAAAAAGATCAGAAACTTGAATTTCTGCCCTGAAGTTCTCCTGGATAGAATTTGGGACACATAGAAAACAAAATTTCCCTTCCATGGTTATCCATAATTTATTTAGTCAGCACAGGTAGTCCTCAACTTGTGACCGCAGTTGAACCCAACATTTCTGTTGCTAAGCAAGACAGTTGTTCAGTGAATTTTGCCCCATTTTACACTGAATTTGACTTTCTCATTGACTTTGCTTGTCAGAAGGTCGCAAAAGGTGATCATTTTTTGGTGCCATTGTAACTTTGAATGGTCACTAAATGAATAGTTGTAAGCCGAGGTCTACCTGTAAAATGGTTTAGAGGTAAAGGTTTCTAAGGTTGGTTCGTTTGATGCCAAGGAGTCACTCTTAACTCCTGATAACTACATTGTCAATCATACTGACAATCAGCAAAGAGACTGCAACATTGGTTCCTATAGGTGTTCCTATGCTTATCAGCGGATGGGCTGATCACTGCTGGATGATCTTAAAAAGGGGTCCCATCAACAGCATATTTCAGTCTAAGCGAGAGATGACAAGGGCATGAGTGACTGTAGCAAGATTCCTTGCTCTAGGTTGAGGCTTAACTGACTCACCAGCCCAAACGAAGCAAAGGTCTCACTTTGCTCTAGTAGGAGCCATGAGTCCAGAAGTCCCTCCAGATCATGGACCTGCTTTCTCAGTGCTGGTGCTATCCAGTAAAGAGACACCACTGGATTGGAAATCCCAGTGAACAAACAGTATTCCCCTGTACTAAGATTCAATTTAAGCCTGTTCTCATCCATCTAGATCAGGGGATGGATGCATCATGCACTGGCCACGCCCACACCTGGTTTAGCAAAAAGGGGAAAGGCCCAATATGTCATGTGATGCAAGGGACGGAGTGGAACCTCTGCAGCACAGTGCCTCCAATCCCCTCCTCCTACAGGCAGTCCAGAATGCTGCAGTGATTAATAGTATCAAATGCAACTGAGAGATTGGGAAAAAAGTAGGAACACCATTTCCCAATAAAAGTAATCTACTAGTGCAACCAATGCTATTTCTTCTTCTACATCCAGTCCTCAATCTTGATTCTAGAGAATTGTGGTTACCCTTTTCTTCTAAGATACTCCATAGCTGCTGCCCCCTCACTGCCTCACCTTTCCTCAAAAGGGAAGTTTGGAGGCCGGATGATAATCGTCTAGTGCCTTCAAATCCAAAGAGGGCTTAAGGAAGGAGATTCACCAGAGCCTCTTTCAAGGCCACTAGTAGCATGTCCTTTCATAATGAAGTGTCAATATGTTTACCAGATCCAGAGAATTGCCTTCCCCTTAGAAGCAAGAGGGGCAGGGATTCAGTCTACAGGTGGTAGAGGATACCTGAGCGAGTAACCTAGCCAGTTAACTGATGATCAGAGGGCAAAAGGAATCCCAGGTAATCAAGCAAGATGATATCATCATCCTGAATCCTGCCTATGTGGAGTCAAGACTTAAACCAATCTGGATGACTCTCAGCAAAATGTTGCAATTGATTACATCATCTGGGCTAGAGCCCTTGACGTTGGTTCTTTCCAAACAGGAAATTGACTTTTGGAAGCAAGGCCGTAACATGCTGAGGGAATGCGAGAGAAGAAATGGTGGTGTTTCTCTTCTCTTATCCCACACATGGGCATGTACTTATGCTCAGTCAAATTCACTTCTTGACTTTCTGTTATCAGTGCTCTTCATGTCACTTCTATCACTCCTGCAGGCTGTTTGTAATCCAGGTTGCAAAACTGCACCCAGGCATTTTCTGCGAGAGATATTTTTGATCCAGAAGAAGTTGGGGGTGGGGGAATGACTTGATGTCCTGTTTAATTAGCTTCTAAGATGGTTTACCAGCCCTCATGTACAGGAAAAAGTTGGTCTCAACTTTGTTGTTTTTTTTAAAATGATGGTGACTTGCTATTTCATCACTTTTCCAATATGGAAAGGCCATTCCTGTATTGCATATGTCCAGTAATTTTGTAATGCTGGCATATCCTCTTTCCTTATTTTCTCTCCTCCATTCCTTAGATAACTAGATTATTTCCATAAAACCTTCTTCCATAGATGGGACTTGTAACCTGCCTCTCCCAATGAGATAAGTAGATATAACCCAGGAGAAGCATTTTCTCAAATAACCACTTCTATCGGGTTTATAATAATCAAGAAAGTACATTTTGGAGGCTCTAGATAACTAATGCAATTTAACTGTTGCCTTTTTTTTTCTTTTGGAAAATTCTAACTTTTGGAATTGGGTGGAAGTGAAAAATATTCCCTTCATCTGATTATGTCTGGTTTCCATATGAGTGTTCAGTCTGATCTTTAGAATCCAAGATTCATATCTGAAGGAATTTAAATACAGTTTGAGAACATGTTTATAACCTGTGGATGAGGTTCTTAGAAACTTGGACAACCTGGTAAACAAGTTTGGATGCTACATTTCTAAGTGAGAATAGGAAGGAGTATTGGATTTGTTTTGCAATGTGGAACTGATCTAGCGTCCAGATCTAGATAAGGATTTTAATGCAAAAATGATAGTTTGAGCTATCACTTTACCTCTACCACCAGCTTCTTATATATTCTTAGCAAAAACCTTTTGTTTGAGATTTTTCTGGCAATTCCAGAAATAGAGTTGCCTACACCGTTGTGAGCTGGGGCAGCACCAGCTAACATTGAAACTGGGAGTAGGGCTTCAAATAGGACGTTCCATATATTTAGCCAACTTGCCATGGCCATCTCACCATGGCCAATTTGCCATGGGAAAATTCACTGCATTTAATTTGCTGTGGGACAATTCCATATGGGATATCTTAACACATTAAATGTTGTCCACTACTCTTTCTTTGACATTATTTTCTTTTTTGTCCATTTCCACAAAAATAGAAATAATGTTGAAGAAACAGTGGTGGGTAACATCATGTTGAGTTGTCCTGCGTAGAATTGTCCCACATGGAATTGTCTGGCAGAAAATTGGCTGTGGTGAGTTGCCCTATGGCAAGGTGACTGGGATCAGGTGGCCATGGTGAGTTGTCCCATTCCAATTTAAAAGATCTCAATAACCATTCTGAAATTCAAGAAAAATTGAAATTCAGTGGTCACATTCTGTACAAAATGTGGAAGGTGCATTTAATGGACAGAAAGTTAAGGCAATGAAAGAAGGGATGAGTAGATACAACAATAATTTAAATAATACAGTCTTGTTTATGAATGGTAAGTATCTAAAAGTCCAAAACAAAGACAGGTAAGGGAGCCAATGAAATATAAATTGTCTAGGGTTATAGATAATTTAATTAATAATGATTAAAGAAATCTAACACATCATGGTAGCATGGCATTCTCTCTTCAATGCAGTATTGAGAAGGAGGTTCTTCTGAGGCCAGGTTTTATTTATTTTATTTTATTTATTTATTTTGTCAAACATGCACAAGATAATATGTAAAGTATGAACATAAACATGAATATAGAGAGTATATACAGGTAGGTGAAGACAATAAGGGACGGTAGGCACGCTGGTGCACTTATGCATGCTTCCTTTACGGACCTCTTAGGAATGGGGTGAGGTCCACGGTAGATGGTTTGAGGATGTAACAACGGAGTCAGGTAGGGTATTCCAGACATTAACTATTCTGTTGCTGAAGTCGTATTTTCTGCAATCAAGTTTGGAGCAGTTTACCTTGAGTTTGTAATGATTTTTTGTCTGTGTATTATTTTGGTTGAAGCTGACGAAGTCATTGACAGGACGTTGTAGCAGATAATTTTGTGAACTATGTTTAGATCAGATCGCAGGTGGCGCAGTTCCAGATTGTCTAAGGTTGCTTCCCACAGCTACTCCTAGAGTCCCTACTTCCAATTGGACCTTTGATTAATGAATCAATTGAATAGTCAGAGTACAATAAATGTAAACAATAGTTATGTAAAGCTCTCTAGTGCTATGGAGCTTTAATATCTATTAAACAAATATATAGTTAGTCAGAAGCATCCCTTCCTTGACTGAAAGGAGTGGCTGATTGTTTAGGATATTACATAAATAATTTCATGGTGGAATTGGTTAATCATAAATGTCTCATCTGATTTTTTAATGTTTCCATTTAGAAAAAATTCTTTCCCAGGGAGAAAAATTCTCATCAAAGGATTTTGCTTCAAGCTCAGGTCACATGCTATGTTGACCACGTCATGCTATATCTCAGTAGAATGCTTATACTAATAATTCTCTCCTGCTGAAAAGCTTTGTAAACAGAGTATATATGTAGTAAAAGTCAACCTAGGTGCAAACAGCAATAGAGGATACTTTTTTAAAAAAAACTTCAAGACGTGCAAGAACAGGGGAAGACACTGGATCTTCAGATCTTTTTGACTCCTAGTTTGGATCCAGCAGTTGATCAGTTTTGTGGTGTTGGTTCCTCTTGTTCCGTATTTGTATAATTTACACGTCAGATGAAACCAAATAGTTTTCTGCCTCACATAACTCCTGCATGAAAGACTGAATAGAGCTTAATTGTACATGTGATTACAGGATATTGTCTGAAGTAGGTAGGGAAAAAGAAAATTACTCATTCTAGTTGATAACAGTGTAGAATGGTTTATTCTAGACAGAAATTTTGAATATCAATTTTAAATAAAATAAACCACTGTTATTTTATATACAATTATAAAGAATTGTATCACTTTAAAAATCACTGTTAAAACTTTTGTAATGCACCATAGATTTTTTTTGAACAGTTTCATAAAATCACTGATGCATTAAACTGAGTTGAAGCTACATAAACACATATGTGGAGGATTGAAATTGTAAACAAGTCAAGGCAATGAAATGGAAAAAATACTGTGTTAATTTTCTGGGTCAACTACAGCCGTTCAGAAGCAGCTGATGGGTGACAGCAGAAACTTTCCATGAACCAATGAGCTAATTTATGCATGCAATGTGATTTTTTTTAAAAAAGAAAAACCTTTATCTCTGCTCAAGTGACAGCAGTTAAACATTGAACTTCTTGAAGAAAAGTGGTTAAGAATTTTCCTGTCAAAACCTGCCTTTCAGTGACTTTGTTGAGAAAGACCATCCTAAGGTCTATGATGTTCTAAGAAGTTAAAGTGTTCCTTTAATAGTGTATTTTTCTTGCAGAATTATAACACTTTGCTATCAAGAGAAGATTTGTATCATGTTGGAGAACAAAACAGATATATGAATTTCCGACATAGTGTATAGCAGTAGTACTGAGTCTGTGAAAATGCTCCTGGAATAGAAGTGGGATGAATGACACTTGGTTTTGACAGAAGATCTAGCTCCTATATCTGTTTATTTTAAAGCAGTCTTTAGTATTACACAACACTAACATTTTCACAAATAACAAAAAACTTTTGCCAAAAGAAAATATATAAGACACACTTAGATGTCAGAACTTCTGGGGGAGGGGGAGAAATGTTTTGTGACTATTAACTTCAGAGTTGTGTAGGAAGAAAGAGAATGAAGAAGTGGGACGTAAGTCACAAATGTGGTCATCGGTAATTCCAATTCAGACCTTTATGAGTAGTTTTAACTGTAAGCAGCAAGTCTGACAAATTATGCAAATTATTGCAGTCATTAACCAAGACTGAAAAAGGAAGAAGCATGAGTGAAAAGTACACCCTTTGTACATGATTTCTAGATAATGTGTGGGAAGGAAGGTCTCACACTATTCCTGTTTGTAGAAAGCTTCCTTCTAAGTTACTTGCCCTGCTGTAAAAAAGATGATTGTTAATTTGATCAGAGAAATATTGTAAGCTGGGGGGCGGGAGTGGTGGTTTGGTTTAATTTCTATCTTACCTGTATTTTTTTCTATGTGAAACAAACTTCAGCTGTGAAATAGACAACTCAGATTTGTGAAACAATAAAGGGATAAAAAGTTAACTTTTTATCTATGTGTGTTTTAACTAAAAACAACCTCCCCTTCTTCATGGTTCTAATTAGGAAAAATAAAGCACATAAATTTTAGTTATTGAGGATGTGGTATGGTTCAGTGTCTTTGCTTAGCTAATTCATCTTGCTCCATGTTTAACCCCTCCATATTATAATAATTTTGATGGTTTCTTTGAGCTGGACATTGAGGTCAATAACCTAGTTGTTAAGTGTCTAAGCCTAAACCAGAAATTCTATGATTAGAATTTCCTTCACTAGATGGCATTAGACAGATAGTTTGAATCTGAACACTTTTAGACTAGGAAAACTGCTTTGACCTCAAAAGGCTCCTTCTGAACTAGGTGTGGAACATTTTGGGAAGCATTTCAAGCTCAAAATGTTTTCAAAATGGCTTGTTTTGCACTTAAAAATCTGTTTCACACACAGAAAGAAGACATTTGGTACTTGAAATAATTCAAAGATGAAATGTTTCTCATGTCTCTTAGATTGTCATATCTTTTAGATTCAGTTGATTATGTACAGGTAATAGTAATAAAAATTGTTCTAAATTGTACTAACATATTAAGGTGTGGGACCAAATAAAAACAAAAATAAAAAACCCAACTAGAAATGATTTTCAGCAGAAAAAAGTGAAGGGTCTTCATTTGAATGAACGTTGACAGTCATGGTTGGTTTTTCTCCCATTATGAAAATAATTGGCATATGCTGTAGAACAGCTGTGAATAACACTTTGTGCTTTTCTGGGTTTGGTTTATTATGTCTCTTCTTTTGGCTACTGAGCAACTATGAAGAGTTTTAAACATGTATAATGGCAGAATACTCCAGTATCTTCAACACCTTATGCTAATGTTGAGCACATCTAGAACTCAAATAGAGGCATTGCCTGAAAAAGTCCTGCTTCTAAAAGCAAAGGAGTGGTGGGATTTCACATTTGTCTTCCTAAGTGTCAGCCACAAATGGAGGCACAGAGTTGTACTTTGCCTTTAGGTTGTCCATCACTTCTGGGCACAGGAACATTGATACACATCTGTAATCTTCTGCTTTCTTTTCCAGGCTTCACTCTTGCCACTGAAATCCCAGGAGAATGAATCAGCAAGATGGAGAGCAACCAAATCAGTCTCATTCACTCTTTGACGCATTTCTCCATGCCAAGCAGTGCAAAGAGGTCTTGAGCAGATTTGAAGAGCTGTGTAGTTATCTGAATCTGGAACACACTGGCCAGATCCATTTCTATCAGAAGCTCAAGTCTTCCCTCAATTATTGGAGTGCTAAAGCTTTGTGGACGAAATTGGACAAGAAGGCGGGACACAGAGACTATGACCAGGGAAGAGCATGTTTAAACACCAAGGTAAAAAGCCACGTCATAGTTGAAAATGACAATCTTAAGAAGATTCTTTTTGATAGGTTTTCATATGAGATGCTAAGACACTAGGATTTAGACATTGTAATAACTGGCTTCATAATTGGTGTCTGATTACTAGTACTAACTTTCCTTTGGCTAAATTATGAAAACACTTTATAGTTTAGTAGTATAGCATATTTAGTTCTTCTACATGCAAAGGTAGGTCTATATGTGTCATAATTATAAGTCTAGACAGTATAATATCTAGTTTCATACTTGATGCCTGCTTATTGTTACTAATTTTCTTATTGTTTGGTATGAAGAGGTTAGTTTAGGTCTGCCTTTCAGTGTTATACGTTTCTGATTCCTTATTTATAGATGGTTTTCTTCATTCCTATACTCTTATCAAAAGCCCACGTCCATACTGATTGCACTTTTTAAATCTATATTTTCAAAGAAGCGTATTTCCTTTAAAACTATGCAAAATTCTGTAAAATGAAAAAACTGAACTCCCTCAAAAGTGTGTTTCTACATTTAAAAATAATCAAAATATAATTGCACTAATAAAACTGCTGCTTTTTTTTATACAATACATGAATAAGTATTATTTTTAGTAACAAAATTATCGTTTCTCAGACAAAAAAACCTAGACATAACAAAAATAAAAAGAAACAGGCATCTCAAGAAAACTGCAAGTATTTTACATTTTTAAAAGAAACAAATATCCCAGGAAAATTGCAAATATGTTAATCTTTAAAACTATAAATATTAATTGAAATTACAAAATTAGAACAAAGGAGTAATTAGCTGTTCCATCCACTTTGTGACAAAGGAATACTAGCCACGAAGCAAGTTGAGGTCAAGCTATCCTGGCCTTTACATTTTTTAAAACCATAAAGTTCATTTATATTTCAGAAATATTGCCTTTTTGTTTTGTTGCTGGGAAGATACTTTGGAGCTTTTCAAGTATTTGATAGTGTGGAAAGTTGAAATTGTATTGCAACGAAGTAAGTGGGAAATACTGTTTGAATTCTGGCTATGTAAACATCATTACTGATAACAACTTGCAAGTTTATTCCCATCAGTTGCACCATGGATTGTTTGACCATGGATCAGCAGGCTTGTGTGTCTGATGGTCAAGATTAGCCTTAAATATATATTCTGGCCTTGGGAGCAGATTGTAGCAGTCTCATCTGGATCTGCAGTGACTTGTCAAGAGACATAACAGGACTTGGATGTTTGGTTGCCTGGAGGCTGGAAATTCGTTCATTTTTAAAAAAAAATTATGATCCATTTTTCAAGCAACCAAGAATTTTTCAGTGCTTGCACATTAAAAATATCACATTTCAATTATTTCTAATGTTTCTATATTCCAACTTTCACTAAGATTAAAGTAGGACTTTTTATCTTCTTTGAGTAGAAGAGGATGCCTGACTGAATAGAAGAAACCAGTGGTTCCTTTAACTGCCAGCAGAAGTAGTGAGCAACTAGTGAGCAATTGTTGTAAATGATAATTTATGATCAGGGAAGTTCCACTATAACACATTAGCTAACATTCCTTTGTCCATAGTAAAGAAAAGGAAAAATGTGGAACTGTGGGAGGACTCTGTAATGTCTCTATCCCACAGGCCATATTGTGGTTCCTAGTTTGATGTAATACCACTCAGTCTTGTGTAAAGTTCCCGTCTAGATTCAGTGCCATCGAATATGCATTGTCTTGCCAAATTCTTTATGTCTGGTGGTTTATTGTGACACTTTTTTTCAGTGCCTGATCATCGGGGCAGGGCCCTGTGGTCTCCGCTCGGCTATTGAATTGGCTTTCCTTGGAGCACACGTTGTGGTGGTAGAGAAGAGAGATATCTTTTCCCGAAACAATGTGCTTCACCTTTGGCCTTTCACTATCCAGGACCTGCGGGCCCTTGGAGCCAAGAAATTCTATGGCCGTTTCTGCACTGGCTCCTTGGATCACATCAGTAAGTATGTTAGGAAGAATTGTTAAGGACAGAGCAGTGACTGTAATATTACAGGATCGCGGTTAAGCAAGAGCGAGCAATATCAGCACAAAGGATTTGCAGAGGTCTTGGGGACAGTATAGATTTTAGTAGGGGCAGGAAAAGGTACTTGAAAGTTTAGCTATATTATGCTGATAATACAAGTCTGACAACTGAACATGCAAATGAGCTGAAAGTTTTAATAAAGAAAGTCAAGCACAAAGTGAAAACAATGGAATTAAGAATAAATATAAAAAAGATAAAATTAGTAATAGCTACCCACCTTAGAATACCCAATTCAGATGCTGAAGTCATGGATAGTTCTGCATGTTAGCATCAGCTCTCAACAGAAAACGAACCTGCAGTCAAGAAATACATTGTAGACTAATGATACATAGCAGTGAAGGCCTTGGAAAACATATTCTGATGCCATGGCATATCTATATCTTCAAAGATCAGGATCTTGCAGATAATTGTTTTTTCTGTGACACACAATAAAAGCAAAACTTGAATTTTGAAGAAACAGGCTAGAAAGACTATTGAAACTTTCAAACTTGGGGATTGGTGAAGGTTCCTGAGAATACTTTAAGAAACAAACAAATGGATAAACAAACTATAATCAAAACCAGAATGCTCATTTGTGGCCGTATTTCATATTTTGAACACATTTTGTGAAAATCTAGCTTTTTGGAGAAGTTTGTAATGTGGGAAGTAATGGAAGGAAAGAAAAGGGGGTGAGCAACAGCAAAGTAGATGGACTCAGTTACACCAGCAATAGGTGCATTATTGGAGAATGTGAAGGGCCAGGTTAGGACAGGTCATCCTAAAAAAGTCTGTCTATATGGTTGCCAAGAGTTGACACTTAACTTGATGGCATGTAATCAATCAACAGATAGATGCTGGTCTTGCATAGAGTCGAAAACACATTTTCTGAATTACTTTTGAATAATTTTGAAGTATAATTTTGCCTTTTTATTTTCCTGAAATAAAAAAGGAGGTGGCTACAGCCTCCTACTCCATTTGTAGCAATGAGAAACTTGCACATCAATGAGTATATATAGCTCATCTTCTTCTGTTTTAATCAATTCTGTTTCTGTGCTCCTATTGTATCTGCAGGTATCCGTCAGCTGCAGTTGATCCTGCTAAAAGTAGCCTTGTTGTTAGGTGTTCATGTTCACATCGGTGTACAATTCAAAGGGCTCATTCTACCAGTAGTGAATTCTCAGGGACAGGGTAAGAATATCAATAATACTCAGTTCTTCTGGGTATTAAAAGTATTTAAACCTTGTTCTCCATCACTTATATTGCAAACAGAACAGTCTATCCCCAAACATTTCAATCACTTGCTCCTTGTTACGTTTCTGAAGAACTGTGAATTTTCAGGAGAGGATTTGGGAGTATATTATCCTACCTATGAATTATGGTGAAGCAAATGGGGATAGCAATTAATTGTTATTACTGATTTTTTTTCTTTTTTCTTTTATTCCTATGCGATGGTGGCTTGCTGTACAGATTCAAGCTACATAGAAACTAAAATAAACAAAGAAACATAGGTGTATTTTCTTCAAACACTCAGGAGAAAAACTGCTGAGATTTATGAAATTCTTATTATTTGTGCTGAAAATTGGCTTTTCTCCATAAATAATAGGCTTTCCTGCTGTCTTGTTAAAACTGAATTGCTTTTCTACTGTATTAAGATAAAGTGCAGAGAAGCAATGCAATTGGAACGCTTGGGGCTAAACAGTGTTCAATTGCATTTGGGCCCAGATAAAATTCTAACAAGTTCGCCAAGGCTGTATATTGTTGCCTTGCCTATTTAACTTATTTGCAGAACACACATCATGAGAAATCACATGTTGGAATTAAAATTGCAGGGAGAAATATCAACAACCTCAGATATGCAGATGATACCACTCTAATGGTAGAAAGTGAAGAGGAACAAAAGCGCCTCTTGATGCAGGTGAAGGAGGAGAGTGCAAAAATTGGTTTGAAACTTAACATTAAGAAAACTAAGATCATGGCATCCAGCCCTCTCAATTCCTGGCAAATAGATGGGGAAGAAATGGAAGTAGTGACAGATTTTATTTTCCTGGGCTCCAAGATC
>JANHFQ010008468.1:174576-185514 GCA_032468035.1 Aparallactus werneri | reverse complement strand
ATGAACAATAAGTTTAATAGTTTTCAGCAGACCATAGCTTTCTAGAAGCTCCACTGTCTCATCTAGTTGAAGAGGGACATACAGTAAACACAATAATATATGATACAACCCATCACAACTGGATTAAAAAAAATACACAAAATATAATACATAAAAATGGTTTTACATTGTGGACTGACAGAGCTCTAAAAAAAGGTGACCATAACCCTGGTAGGTTTTACAAAGTCTTTAAAAAAATAAAACAGTACTTCATGTGAAATTCATAAATACATAGGATGTGGGGGAGAGTTGGTTGTTGAGATTTGTGGTATATCCAACTAAGAAACATTCATGAAGCATTCTTGACATTCTTTCCTTAAGCTTGCTGTCACTATCTGGGAATACCAAATAGGCACTTATAAGTATAAATCTACCTGAAAGTTGAGGCCAAGGGTGGAGGGGAATCTGGGAAGAGGAAAGCTGAGGATGAAAATCTAATAATATGGTATGGGAGGACTAAAAAGAAGAGAAATGTAACAGTCCGGTTTAAGAGGAGGCCTATTTGAAAGGCTTTAGCTGATGATTGTCAATGTAATACAAGAGCCTGCATTTACACAAAGGCCTTTGTTGTTCTCCCCACATCTTTTTCAACAGAAGATTATTTTATTATACATGAGCTAATGAGAATAGGGAAGGTTTAATCTTAATTCCTAGAATTTTTCATTTAGGAATGAAAAATGCTACATATAAATCAGCCAGCACTCCTGTCCTTATAGATGCTGATGGCTGAAACAAAAAGGAATTCAACATCCCAGGCTCTATTGATTTTACCTTCTCCCATATTAGCTGTAATAGCTATTATTTGATACCGAGGATGCTGTACCTCTCTCCCCAAATGCTTGAGGAATCTCAAAACGTACCTGAATGTCAAAGCTGGCATTTTATTATCCAGTCAGTTCTTCCTAAGGATAACATTTAGGACCAAAGGTTGTGGCATCACAGTGACCAGTTTGCCCAAACAATACACGAGGTTGTGCTTCGAACATTCAATTTACCAAGGACAGTGGAGCAGAATTAACATGAGGCGCGGAGGAAAGGAGAAGCATGATTTTCCACTTGGCATTTGCTTGATAGAACTTTCAGCACATGTTGCTCATCTCTCCAGAACACAACACGTTGCAAAATAAGGCACAGTTCTGAGCAAATTGTGACTTGGTTCTCTACAAATTCCATTTCTGTGTACCATTCCATTAGTGTGACCACCTTGGGAACTCTTTAATACAGAAAGGAGTGTTTATTCTAACACTGTAATGGAGTTATCCAGAAGTTCTTGGGTGGAATCAATTACAATGAAATTCATTGGGGAGGGGGAAACCCCACAATCTTACTTGAATTTAAAACATCCTTCAAAGGGTTGGGAAATGACTCTGTCAGTTTTTCTTATGTTGCCACCTTGGAGTTGCATGTGTCACTCAACAACAGTTTAAAGGTTCTTAGGAACATTCTTACTCTGCTGATCAAACACTGAACTAGCCAGTGCTTTTGTATCTAGTCCGTCCAGCAAAAGCTGACCATTCAGGTAGTGAAAATGGTACTAGGTCATTAATGTAGTGGTCATACAGGCCAATAGTGAAAATGAGGCCCACGTCAGTTATGAAAAAGAGATCATGATTTTATGAAAACAAATCTATCTACCCTCACAGACAGACAGACAGACAGACAGACAGACAGACAGACAGAGGCAAAAACGACATCCCCCCCAAAGCATAAAACCCCTTGACAAAAGAAGGAATAACCAATGTTAAGGCAGAGGTTTAACCTGAATATTATGACCCAGTGCCATGAACTAAATTCACAACTCATCTGTTTTAACATATTTTTATTCTGAAATTTCCCATCTATTTTTCACAGTCTCTTTGGGGGCTCCCCTCTGTACATGCGAATAATACTACGGGGAAAATAACATTTCATTGTGATGAAATGTCTCCTTACAGCACCTTAAAAAAACAACCCTCCATTTAAAGTGGGACAGATACCCAAGCATGAAAATGTAATAGCGGCAGGCTTTGACCTGTGTATTCCAAATCGTTCTAGAAAGGAGTAATCTCCTGTGCTCCCTTTTCCAACAATCACATCTTGCCTTGTAGTGTGCCCCTTTCCCAAGTACCTGCTTGGGAGTTCCTCCATCAGAATTCTAGTGGCTTTGGGAAAGGTCAATGGTCTAGGGGTTAGGCTTGATTGATTGATCAGAAGGAATTGGACAAGAAGAGGTGCTTTTTGTTTAAGTAAAAAAACCCGTAGGATAAGCTAGCAAAAGCTCAGTGATAGAGACTCAATGGTAGGGACAGGCAAAAATCATACATTCTGTTAAATCCTCTACTACTCAAAACTACATGCTAATAGTTAGACAGGGTATAGTTGAAAGTTATGGGCCTCAGTCCAGGAGATGCCATGCATGATGATTTTGATGCTATTTCTGTAACAGAATTCCTAAAAGCACCCATCTAAATTAGAAGGCAACTATGTTAAACTCTACGTTTAAAATCAGAGGCCTGTGTTTAGACTTAAAATGTCAGTATTTTCAGCAAGAAACAATACAGCTTTCAAGTGATGTGGGACTGCATTTCGTCTTTCAGTATCTCCTTAATTATTTTGATACTAGCAAACCCTGCAAAGATTTGCCAGGGAAAGTTACATAATACAGAAGGGGGAAATGTACCTGGATAATTAGATTCTGCCTTTTTTCTGTGACTAGCACAGAAGCAGAAGAGAAATTAATACCTCACCAGAATAATGCTTAGGCAGCAAGAACTTTGGTCTATGCTTTTCCCATAATGTTTTTGGCGAGGCAAATGTAAAAACAAAGAGAAAAGAGAAATAGCTTCTTATGAGAGTTGTTAAATTCCCACAGACATATGGAAATATGTCCAAATTACTCAGCCTTAGCCAACCCCAAATATTTTCCTAGACCATTATACTAATGCTTCTCAACCTTGGTAACTTTAAGATGTGTGGACTTCAGCTCCCAAAATTCCCCAGCCAGCAGTCCACAAAATTTTAAAAGTCGTTAAGGTTGAAAGGTACTGCCTTAGACAGCTATCTCACAAACCCCCTAGTCAGACTG
Source organism: Aparallactus werneri (assembly GCA_032468035.1). Taxonomy (NCBI): domain Eukaryota; kingdom Metazoa; phylum Chordata; class Lepidosauria; order Squamata; family Lamprophiidae; genus Aparallactus; species Aparallactus werneri. Next base: position 182,411 of record JANHFQ010008468.1, on the reverse strand, counting down.
TTAATTTCATGATTACCTGATCTGCTTTCCTCCCAGTGCCCTCCTTCTTCTAATACATACTCTAACTCATAATATCCCACAAATACTTTTAAGACCCTCTTTTGCTCGCAGGGGTTCTCGTTCTTTTTTTCCCAAGCCAGTCAGTCAGTCAGTCAGTCTCTCTCTTTCTTGCACATTCATGCCCTTGCCTTCTTCCCCTCCCCCAATCTCATACTACTATTACTCATCTCTTCTGTTCAAGCATTTGGGACAAAATTGCCACACTTTTTGTCATAATCATCAGCAGAAGCCTTCCACCAGCTTCTCAACTTGGGTGGGGAGGTGACGCGATGCAGTAATCCTGCATTTAAAATGCCCAGGGTATTGAGGGGAATAAAGTTATTTCCTTATAATTAACCAACAACTCCCCATGTTGCCCCAACTCCCTATGTTGGCACTGCACACAGACTGAATCAAAGAGATATTTTTAAAAAAAAGATTCATCAGGGACTAGATCAGTTCAAAGGCAGCATCAGATTTCTCAACCTTTCTTAGAACAAGCATCTTCAGCCTGTCCATGTTAATTGTTCTTGGCAGATCAAAGCCACTAGGACAGAATCTGGAATTTGGCATGGAAAACATAGGCACATTTGGATATTAACAAGAGTCTCGTTTCACTCTGTTGCTGGGAAGGCATCAAGAGGTACCAGTTTGGTACCAACGTCTCCTGAAATACTGATGACCTAGCCCTCAAGATCAGTTCTTCCTGCTGCCTCCAGATATAATTCTCCTTTCACTTTATGCTTTCTTGTAATGTTTTTTTTTCTGTTTGTTTGTTTATAACGTTCCTAAGTGGAAAACATCTGTGATTGTGAAAGTCTTTTTTTTTGGCATTTTTTTTCTTTGTTCATTTTCAAAGGATGTGTGTCAAGGCATCCTATAGAGGTGGCTTCTCTGACAAGACTTCTCTTTCCTGCCTCTTCTTTAAATTGTCCAGTCAACTCAGAGGGGCCTTTAGTCTTTGACCAACTTGTACACATGATGCTGAGCTCCATGCTCACTGGTTGATACCTCGAAAACAAACGCTATGCAAAGTAATGTTTCCTGGGTATCTCTGTTTGTAACAACCTAGTTAAAAAAGAAAAACATACACGGAGATCAGAGACAGTCAAACTGAATGAAAAAGTCAAGTTATAAATCCAGAGAAAGGAAAACATTTTGCATAAAAAATGACCATTGAATTCCTCTATCCAACTCAATAAATTTAGATCAAGTTAGAGAACTCAATTTAAACAATGGCATTAGGATGATGTTTTCCACAATTTTACTAGACACTTATTTCTTATTTATGGGATCTCGTGCTCCTACTGTGCCATTTTGGGTTGACAGGAACTTTTATTTGGGTTTCATGTTTTCTTGTGAACTGCTTAAGGCTTAATGTATATGGAAAAGGAGTAAACAGATACTACAGTATAGTGGAACCATAATTATCCCCACTAACTAGTCAATTTCCTGAACTATTGTGCATTTGGGACTGTGTATGAGCAGCTATTTTATTTTAGGAACTGTTGCCTGAGTTTACTTTTTTTTCCTTTTTCCTGCCTGTCTTTTTCTCTTTTGAATGAAGTTTTTAGACTGTAAGCTCACAGGCAGAGGCTAACTTTGTTTTTACTGATTTTGAAAATTAGTGTAAAAAAAGGTATGGGTGGATGAAAAGTAATATAATTTACAGAACAACCATGTGTGTTTCTAAGAAACCATAGATACTTAAAAGAGTTGCAGAGCTAGTGACTTTCATTAGATTAGTTATCACATAACAGATGCACACCTGCACTTTAAATGAGCAAAAATCCAGGGGAAAAAACTAAAAGAACTTGTTACCAATACATTCATAACATCCTGTTTCAAACAGAGAAAAGTGTTTCAAAGTATATTAGGAGGTGCCATAGGAGGTCATGGGACTACTCCATCATGTTCTGAATCTCAATGGCTACATAGTCCTAGGAAGTAATCATGTAACTTGCCAATTATTAAGCCATTTTTAAAAACAAAAATTAATGAGCACTAAAAGAAGAAGAATCTGAGAGGAAAGGAATGAAACTATTATTTATACTGGTAGTCCTTGAATGGAGCCTGCCTGTTAGAGTCGTAAGCTCTGACAGTCATAAAACGGGTCACCCACATGGCTGACCTGACTTTACAATCTTTTTGGTGGTGGCTATTAAACAAACATGGTGGTTGTATAGTGAATGCCATGGTCATTAAACAAACCCATTGTACACTATAGGGTATTTTTGCTGAAAACTGGAAGAAAACACCAGTTTTCAGCAAAAACATAATAAATTGGAGTCATGTAAAATAGAGTCAAGGACTACTTGTAAGCCAAGAACAAACCACTCTGATCCCCTAGATAATTTAATTAATCTTGATGTGCTCCTCATCCTTTTAAAGATTAGTTTTGGTATCTGGGCAGCATTAACACTGAAATGATGAAGAAGTGCTTTACTGATCATCCATGAGAAATGAAGGTGCGAGCTACGAATCAAAACAGAAGAAAGAAGAAAGAGATTCTTTACCTGTAGGATGGTGAAATTCTCCAGGACACTATTCATCATGTATTTTTCTGGAAGATGTTTCAGTTTATGGATGAAGTTGATCATATACTCGCACATAGGAGACCGATGGATTCGATATACACATCTTCCATTCTCCATCCGAGCAAATTCAGTCTGCAGAAAGACACGTAGAGATAGTGTAAAGCTATCAATGCTGAATCTGCAGAATATCTACTCAGAATGGCAAACATCATCAAATGGATTGTTTGTTTTGTTCCCCATAGAGAAAGCATAGGACTCACCTCCACCTTTTCAACAACTTGTTTTCCGAAGGAGCACACTTTAGTGGAGACTGTGATGGTCATGTTTTCAGCACTGCTATATTGACTGCTTACACCATAAAAAGCACCAGGACCATCCTGTATAGTGCTGTTCAGATCCGCCTAGAATAGAGCAAGAGGTTCATGCAAATTAAACGGATTAGAATGACTTATTGGCTCAGGATAGTGATCTAAGTCATGCTAGTTAAAACAGCTGGACAGTGGAAAAAGTGGATGGGGTCCAAGCATCTTTCACCCAAATATAGATGTCAAATCTACCTAGTGTACAAAAGGAATAAAACCACAGCCAAATTAAGATTGAGGGGTCCTTGGCGCTCTCTGAGCCTGCTAGTGTACTGATAATGTTACCTAGTTTGGGTAATGAAACATCTGCAAGAAAACAAGCAAGCTCAGAGAGCATCAAGGACCCCCTCATTTCAATCCTGAGCTACAAATATTCTCCTTTATTGGTACCAAATTGAGATTATTTAATACTGCATGGATATTGCATTTGATACTACTTTAATAAGGTATCTTCTCATATCTAACTGTATATTACACCCCCAATTATATCAGCCTTCTTCAATGTTGGATGCCAGTTATGGAAATTGGTCCCACTTTCTGGAAGACTGAGGCTAGAAAAAACTTATTACAGGAATAGGCTAAGAAGAATAGCAAGATCATCTGCCACATTATCATATAAAGAAATACTTAACAATCACAGACACTGCTTAACTTCAACCTGCATTAAGTTCTTACCCAAAACTTGACAAGGAAAAAGGAATTCTGGGGTCCTCTCTCATAGAGTTCTTTCAGGCCACCTTTTTTCTCAGGAAACTTGTCATAAATCTGGCGTATGTCCACTGCTTCCAGGAGTGGGTCACTGTATGAGGGGTTTGTCTGTCCGATATGCACAAAAAGGTGTTTGCTATACTGTAATGGGAAAGAGAACAGGTGGCATCGTTGTTCACTATGCAGGTTGAAAGATGTAAAAAATGATGATGAGTTTATCCTGGATGATTCAAGACAGCCAATTGCTACTATCTGAGCAAAAGCAGACCAAAAGGAGCCATAGTAACATTTAAATTTCACAAACCAGTAAAGAGAATTCGGAACTCAAGTTCTGGGTATCATTTATTAAAAGTGATGCCCAGATAAATGGAGATTAATAGAAGCTCAGACATTATGTAAGCAAGATGTTATGATACAAATCTCTCAGGATACTGGCAGAGTGAAAACTCAATTCTCTGGCTCTTGATGCAATGGACCAAACTAAGTTGTCTGCTATGCCATTTGTGCAATAAATCCATCACAGAAATTGGGATGGGATGGGAATAACAGGTGCGCCATAATCTTAAAAATGACACTTCATTACATTCTGTAGGATAAAGCAAGATCTATCGTTCTCTCCTCCTTCAAAATTTTCTCTCTGAAGAGTTACCGTTTCAGGGTCACGCTGTACTTCCATGAATGCTGAATACTCAAGGAGCCTCAACTTGGCAGAGGCAATCGTTCGGTCCTGCCAGACTGGCACAGCTGAGGCAGAAGGTGGAAGAGGAGCCAAGGGCTCATAGCCTAGAAGAATGGGAAGGTAAAACATTCTTGAACATTTTAGAACTAAATTTCAGTTGCAGGAGAAAAGTATGGAAAAAATAATCTTTAACCACTAAGAAGAATAGGCAACTGGGCCAGTTTTGTTCATTTATCAATCTTTCCAGGCAATTTAAGACTATTCCCTTCATTGTTATTCTGATAACAATAATATTGCATCGCATTATATTCTCTAAAATCAGATATTTTTTTTCATTTCTGGGCTGTCTATGGATTTAGGAGATAGCAATATGAAACATATTATGTCTTAAACAATGGAGAGGTCATCATTGGACCTTTCCATTCTGGACAATTAGCATTCAGTTTGTTTGGGAAGGTTATGGAGAAGGTTATCTCTATTATATGCTGCCACCTTGTGGGATGGAGGAAGCATGCCTTCTCTTGGCTGCCCTTTCCCTCTGGAACAGCAGTCCCCAAAAGATATGAATGGCCTCCATGTTCCTGGGGTTCCAGAATGTCCTTAAAACCTGCCTTTATCCCAAGCCTGGTGTTAATAGGTTACTGATGTATTTGTGAGAGCTCTGTTGTATCTATACATTTTATTGTTTTGGCTATTTTAGTTTAACCTGCCTGTTTATGTGTCTGTAACTGTTTTTAGTATCAATCGATTGTATAAGCGATCAGAATCCAACAAAGTGAGCAGCCATAACAAATTTAAAAAATTAAATTAAGGTAAGGTTATTCATGAGCAAAATAGAGGTATTGATTAGAAATTTCAGACTTAAGGACAAATATGAAGAGTTATATGAATCAGATAACTTCCCTGCATAAAATATGACTTAAATTCTCACTTACTGCTATAATATTACAAGAAGTCTTTGCACTCTTTCTAGGATCTCAGCATCTTTTTTATCAGAACTGGGCACAATATTCCAAGTGTGGTCTCATCAATGCAGTATAAAGCGGCACTATCACGTTATGTAACCTTCATACTATTCCTCTTTTGATGTAGCCTAGGACTGCACTGTCATTTTTGGCAGCTATAGTACATTGCCGGCTCATACTTATGTTGTAGTCCATTAGGACACCAAATCACCCTCAAGTATAACCTACTGAATACTTGCCTAAGTGCCTAATATACTTTATAGTACCTTACTGTTAGTACCTTACTGTTCTCACCACCGAAATGCATTTTACTGGATAGGGACAGTGTTCAAGTCTATCAAGGTCCTTCTGAAACTTGAGTTTATCTTCCAAAGTGTTAGCTATTCCTCCTAGCTTGGTTTCACCTGAAAATTTAATGAGCTCTCCTTTTATCTCCACATATAGATCATTTATGAAAATGTTGAAGAGTACTGGGCCCAAGACTGAACCTTGAGGTACTCCCTATACGGAATGCTCTAAGAATCTAGTATCTGAATAAGTACTAAATAATATAAATTATTTTTTCTGTTAAATTACACCACTTCCTGCTCTCAACCAGTTCATATATCCCATTTTACATTAGAGTATCTATAGAACAAAACCAAGACATTAAAGTGCAACCTAGAGAAGTAGTATAAAGACATACATAATAGGAAGTTTTCGTTCCAGTTGTCAGAACCCAATTCTAGTCAAAGATTGAGAATAACTATGGCCCTAAAGCAGTAATTCTGTAATTTCTCTATGTACTGGCTCAGCATTCCTTCAACATCAATTTGATTTTAGTGCAAAAAACCTTGTTTCCATATGTATAAGTGTATTATGAATGTCACTGTGAACGTATTGTCTTAAATGCTGATTCTGCTTTTATTTTGCCTGTAGGTAAGTGAACTGAGGACAAACTTATTTTAGAGAACATGTAAGTTAGATGAGCAGCCTGTATTCATATGCTGCATATAAATTACAAAATACACAGCCTAGTGGCACTATCGTTTTCATTAAGATGATAATTACTCCAATTAAATTCACTATTGCAGTTGGTTAAAAAAAAGAATTCTTGAGAGCAGCAATGGGAGAAGATAGCTATACCGTGTGAACAAATACTTGAATCACATGCAGATGGTGGTAAAGGAGACAGGAGACAAGAAAAAATAGTTTTTGCATGGATTAGCATCAAGAGGGTAAATAGGAGAAATCAAGTGAGACAGACCACTTACTGGCTAGTGATGGAGGCATAGGTGGCTGAATGGGGTAGGCTGGTTGTGCAAAAGGTTTAATGCTGAAAAACAAAATAACATCAAATTATTTTGACAAGCCTTACTCTGAATACCAGATGCTAGGCAATACGAGCAATAGCAGAAGGGGCAAGGATGAGGCAAATGATGGAATGTGTGACGGTATCATAATATAAATATCATAGCTTACATATTTACATCAAATGTTGGGGTATGGGTATAAAATTGCAGCATTTACGTGATGATGTCTTTGCCATCTTTGGAATTTGCTGCCTATGGGAATGGGCAGAAAGGTGCTAGCTCATTCATATTGTTGGGTTTCTTAAAGTCACTGGCCAGTCAATGTGGAAGCTCAGTGCTGGACCTGATGAGTCTTTTGACGTGATCCAGCATAATCCTGAATTTCTGGAATTATGTCTAAACGCACTGACTTTCCAGTACTTTTATATCATATCATAAATTTAATACAGTTGATAAGGAAATATTGTTGGACTTTGCTGGGGCAGGTTTTCTTAAGTGGAACATTATCTAAACAATGGAAGAGTTCACACAATATCTTCCACATTTGAGTTGCAGCAATCTCTGTGTGCAACTGGTAACCAGAATTCAATTATTCTGTTTTAGAAAAATAGTAACGAATTTATTTGAAAAACATAATCTTGTATCAGCATTAAAAAAAATGTACCCTACTTACTCCTGAGAAGATCCAGACTGTCCTGGGATAGGCCCACTCCAAAACTGAGAAAGCAAAAAGGACAGAAAACATGAAGTCAAAGATATTCTCAATAGGTGATGTCATCACTCAATGATTCACAGCATGTTAAGGGAGAATATTTAATACTTTCCATAAAATGGTTTGAAACTTCTGCCACCAGCAGACAGATAAAAACTGGGACTACATCAGTGGGGATCTCTATACAAAGCCAGAGCATTTTCTTAATTTTAGTAAAGTAATAGTTAGACAGAGGTAGGCCAACTGTGAAAGAATTAGTGGCTGTAACTGAGCTTCCTGACCTTTGGAAGAATCTTAGGAGCCCATCTGTTGGTTTAGCACCATCACTGAAGAAAATGAGGCTGGAAACTTGTATCCATTTTGGGGAGATGTTGGGAGAAGGGTTGAGAATGGAGGGGAGGCTTTTGAGGGGCAAACAAGTGCTATTTATGCCCTTAAAATTCACAATCTCAAATTGCCATAGGTAGTCCTTGGGTAATGACCATTTATTCAGCAACTGTCAGCAGTTATGATTCCCATAGTGACATGATCATGACCCTGT